>JALHCA010000260.1:0-32763 GCA_024340505.1 Tolypocladium nubicola
CAATCAATCAATCAGATCAGATATGGACTGAAAACTATCAGTTCAGATCAGATTTTAACCCAAATCTGATTTGATTGATCTGACGGCAGCGCTGCCCTGACCTTACTGCTAGCATAAACCCGCCGGTTATCCCTCGGGAACCCAAACCATCACACTCTATAATTATCTCACTTGGTAAATATATAAATAATAATAACGACTTAGGTAATTTGCTGAGGACGAAAGAACACACCAAAACCGAGTGCAACGGGTGCCGTGTAAGTCATCTAGCCGTGTAAGTTGCCGGGCGTGTAAGTGGCACAAGCCGAGTAGGCGGTGTAAGTCATGCCAATCGTGTAGTAGGCGCCTGTGTATGTGGGATCCGTATATCTTGTAAGTCAGGGCAATAGCAAGGAGTGGCAACACGGCCAATTCTAAGAAATGGGAAGAAACCCAAGAGTGACAATCTGCGCTATGAGAGCTGCTCGAATGGATGATGAGCATGATGGACCATCTGTTCTAGGGCCCAGATGCCTCTTTATGCTTCGACAGCCCTTCATGCCCCTTATTGCCCTCCACCTTTTCGTGTTTTCTGACTCCGTGACCTGGGGTCTGCACCATCCCCTAACAAAGCATGAGCGTGAGTGTTGGAGGACGGAGCAAGCAGACGAGGTTTCGAGCCGACGAGCAAAGCAGCGTCTAAGGGTTCAGCAGTGCAAGTCCGAGAAGCGAGACATGCAACAAAAGACAAGAGACAAGCGGCAAGAAAGAAGCCCACCCGTTTGTATTGGGGCATAGTTAGAAAAAAGTAACGCTAACAAATCCACCAGAGGGAGACGCCAGTAGACCTTCCGTCACGCCAGATACAAACCCAGCCAGGAAGCTAGACCCGCCGCCGCCCTCCCCAGCGATAAATTGGAACCCGTTCCCGTCAAATTCATCTTCTCGGAAGAGCGCTGCTCCACTACCACCGCCAGAGAAGCCTCCGCCACCACCACCCGAGGCTCCATACGTCAACCCTGGGAAAACACTCACGCCGTCTCCGCCACTGGTCCCAGGCGAAGGATTGCCGTTCTCCCCGATAGTCTCTGCTCCGAACCGTGTTCCCCCGGCGCCGGGGGCTATGCCCACGCCCGCGCCTCCTCCGAGTGCAGCAGAGATCACTACTGTAGAAAGCGGCACTTCCACAATAGCAAACGTTTGCCCAGGGAACCCGGCGTTGCCCCTGTCATCATTGCCTACCACAGTATAGTTGGCGTCCAGTGTGAAGTTGTTGAAGACCCCGCCTCCGCCTGCCCCTGCGACGACGACGACGTTGCCGCCATCGAGGACCAAGGCAGATGCTCCGCCGCCGCTGCCAGCCGAGGAGGTTCCGCCTTGCCCATATAGGCTGGATCCAGGAGGCCCGGGCGCACCCTGGGTTCCGGAGCCACCGGCGATGGCGAGGACCGTTTGCCCACCTGTGACGGCGATGGACCCGGAGATCAATGCCCCCTCGGTAGGGTCCCCGACGATAGTCCCGCCGGAACCACCGAGAATAGTGAAGTTCAAGTTCTGAGCACAGTCGGGGACGACCCACGTGACCGAAGCGCCAGTTGTGAAGTTCGCCTCGAGTATCTGTGTAGTAGTAGGACACGCTGCTGCGGACGTCTCGACGGAAGTTGTGGTGGAGATGGTGCTGCTAGGCGATTCTGTCGTCGTTGTAGTGCTAGGCGGTTCTGTCGTCGTAGTGGTAACAGATGCCGTCGGCGTAGTGATGGAGCTAACCGACTTCGTAGGCCGATTGCATTTAGTCTCTGTCCTGTCTCAAGTATTAGTTCCATAATATATTATCCGGTAGTCTGTTCGCGATCACGTACCGAATCTCTATCGTTGTCGATGTCTCGCCGGAGCAGACTTTAGCTATCGGCTGATACTCGACAATAGCTACGCAATTCGCGCAGTCCACAGCGTCAGCCCGCACAGTATATTCCTGTGCAGCACAAAGCAAGGCGAAATAAGCCAAGGGGCGGAACTTGGTCATTGTGATTGTGGATATACCGGTATGATAAGATGCAGTGAGTCGTTTGAACGACGTTGACTGCTATATTGCCGTATTCTTGGTAGAGAGGCTGCATAATTATCTAGCTAAGTTGGTAAATCGCGTTGATGTCTCATAACGTTTACCCCTTTGGCGAACAGATCATGTTGCGGAATGACACACCGTGACTGGACCATAACATATTCGCCAGGAATTTCCCAAGGAATGGTCCTCATCGCTCCGCGGCATTGTTCGAATAGAGAGGCGAGTGATCACGCGTCGTAGCGAAACTCGCTCGTGCCATGACTAGTAATATATTCTCCTTGCTCCGACGGCTTCTCTTTATCCTACCTTCGACTTTGTCATCGACTTTACTCTCTAGTAGCTCGAGAGCTTTACCACTCTTTTCAAGACCCCAGCTCTACACCATCATTATGCGTGTCTCCCTTATTATTGCCCTTGCCGTTGGAAAGGTCGCCATGGCCGACTACGGGTTCGCGCCAGCGGTAACGTGCCCTCCGCCGACTAGCACCAAAACCATCACCAGGTCGACGACGGCCACTATAAGCGCCTGCCCTGTTCCCGAGATAGAGAAGATCAAGATCAAGATCATCTGCTACGGCAACCACTGCGCTCCCGAGCACCCGTGCGACGAGTGCGAGCGATATCGCGTCGTCTGCGACGGCGACAAGTGCCGTCCCGAGGTCTGCCACGACAAGGACAACTGGGATAGGCTCATGCTGTGCCATGGGGATGACTGCCACTACTCCCGATGCAAGGCCGACGCGTGCAATCGCAAGATTGTCTGCGTCGACGGCGAGTGTGCCCACGAAAAGTGCGACGGCGACCAGTGCAAGAAGAAGCTTGTCTGTCATGGCCACGGCTGCGACTTTGAGAAGTGCGACGGCGACGATTGCTTCAAGAAGCATCGCTGCGACGGCAAGGAGTGCAAGCCCGAGCCTCATGACGACCATTTACCGGTTCCTCCGCCGCCGCACAAGCCTGGCTCTGAAGACCATGGCAAGGACCACGGCAAGGACCACGGCAAGGACCACGACAAGGACCATGACAAGGACCATGACAAGGACCACGACAAGGACCACGGAACCGCCGGCGGCAACGAGTCTCCGCCTATCGTGCTCGCCGGCTCTGATCGAACTTCTGTCGCCTTCAGCCTCCTTGGCGCCGCTATTGGTTTGATCTTTTTGCTGCAGAGGGGCTATTAGGGAGGATTTATAAAATACATCTGCTGTATTATAGCACGCATTAATAGTTCTATAAGGCAGCGATGAAAGCTCCTCTTGTTGACTCTAGGTGTGGCTATGCAGCTTTACCGACTAATATGGTCATTCCCATGTACTTCTTTCATCTACCCTCAGCCAACTCACTTATAACTCAACATTGTCTACGGATACTCTGATGCCAGTTCAATTGCGTCAGAGTTGTGCGTGGGCTCTTCCAAGGCGGCGCTGGGAACGGCTGGGTTTCGTGGAGGACTGGCTCACGCATCTTGGAAGAGCGATGACACAGTGAAGCATTGCTACTGTGTATTCCAGTGCGCGTCCCTTGTAGCTCAGGATACCCATGACTACATGCTCATCTCCTGCATTCCATCCAGGGCACCATGCGCACCAAGACTTACAATGCACGTCGTTTGTCAGCGAATAATCCCACACTTAACATCGTCTGTCTCGAATTATGAGAAGTAGGGTAAAGGCGGCCCCTCGGGCCTTCGGATAGATCTATCTCTCCGTACGTCTTCGGACTTTGGGCTACTATAAAATCTATGAGGGCTCTACAAGACAGGCTCTACGAGACAGGCTCTGTGAGACAGGCTCTGTGAGACAGGCGCGTTGTGGCATGGGCGCTACGCGTTCACTGGCGACGTAGCCGAGTCCGATGAGCTGGTCCTAGCGAGCGTGTTACGTTGACGGGGCTCACGGCTGGGCGACGCATCGCCCTCAGTGCCAAATACATCCCACCTGCTCTGCTTCCGGCCATGCGCCAGTCGCGATCACCGCGTCGCGATCTCGGCCCCAGCAGCCGTCGTCTCGCCAGCGTAGAAGCCAGGCTCCCAGCCGACGTTCTGGAAGCGCCGCAAGCCAGCAAGGGCCTCAATGGGAAGCCAATGGGAGCTGTCAATATACTGTACTTCGTAAGTTGTCAATGGAACGCCGTCGAGCCCATCTACGGAGTATGCTCCGCGGCCAATGTCCGTCTGCCCCGCGGCCAATGCTCCGTCTGCCTCGCGTGTCCGTCGCCATGTCTCAATCTTCGCACCCGCGCTCCCTCACAGCCACGGCGCCGACCTACGAGCGCCATCGCCGTCAATCCGCTGCTTGTGTTGATTCCACGGCCGTCCTCCAATCGAAATGTGCGCGTCCGATGCAAACAACGTGATGCCCGTTGCGGGGGCGCCCCTGGACGCATCCGGCGGGGGACGCGCGCGTCAACACCAAGCGCCAAGCACCGCGAGATGCGCAGCTCGCGCAGCAGGCCGAGATACCTGGCGGCATCGACAGACGCCGCTCGTCGCCGCCGGAGAGTGCCGTCGCCGTCTCAATACCAGAATCAGCCAACGTCGCCCGCGACACGAGAGGGGGCCGGCGAGCCGGCACGGACTTTGCCGTTGGAGTCCGCTTGTCCGCATCATCGCCGCCGCCGCCGCCTCGCCATGCTGCAACCAGTCGCAGCCTCTCGCCAGGTTGAGCGTCCGGTTGGGGACGGCCTGGTGCCCCTGGAGCCTCCCGCCGAGCGGCGTTCTCGACTCTCACGACCTTCCGAAACTGGGGACGCCATCGCCTCCTGGTCCTGCGTCAAGGTTCCTGGGATGGGCGGCCGCGTTGATATAAAGTAATAGCGTTACCGCTGCTGTGTGGCCTCCGTACGTTCGGTCCAGCCCAGACCTCGCAGATAGACTACACGCACGCACCCTCCTCCAGGCGTGGGCTTCTCTCGCTATACACCACCCTCCCCCTTCCGGTATACTGTTCTCGCGACTCTTGCCCGGCGCCTTCGCAGCGCTGGCTCTCGCGCCCCCCGTCGCCGCCGGACCCGTCGCGCCTCGCGGGAGCAACCCCGCTCCGCCGGGCCCGGGGAGCACGCGGGACCTGTTCCTGCGGCGGATCCTTGCCGACTCGCCCGAGTACGGCGACTTTAGGAACCACTCCAAGTGCGACGGCAAGCTCAAGGTCGGCATCGTCGGCGGCGGGGTGGCCGGGCTCTACGCGGCTATCCTCCTGGACACGCTCGGCATCGACTACGACATCCTGGAGGCGAGCGAGCGCATTGGCGGCCGCATCTACACCTACCGCTTCGACGAGAAGGCCTGGCTTGCCTCGAAGCCCGGGCAGCCCGAGTACTACGACTACTACGTGAGGCTCCCCCCGTGCGGTTTGCTCCCCACGTCGCTGACCCGGGACAGGACGTCGGGGCCATGCGGTTCCCCGGCATGGAGTGGATGGCTCGTGTCATCGGCACGGCCAACAACTCGCTGATTCCCTACATCAACTCCAAGCTCACGCCGCAGGACGGCCCGCCGGTGACCATGATCCCGTACATCTTCGAGGCCAACAACACGTTCCGGCTGTTCAACGACGTCTTGGTCTTCAACCAGGCCACCCCCTCGGCCGAGACCTTTGACGTGCTCGTCTCCGAGGGCGGGACCATCACCAACGACGCCTTCGCCGCCATGTCGCCCGAGAGGGTCTTCAGCGACGCCGTCAACGAGCTCGTGAAGGCGCTCTCGGTCAACTTCGACGCCGGCTTCAACCTGCTGATGCAGTACGACCAGGTCTCGGTGCGGCAGTACCTGCTCACCCGGGGCTTCTCCCCCCAGCAGGTCGACTGGATGGAGACCATCAACAGCGCCACCACGCACTACGACGTCATGTCGCTCTCGCAGGCCGTCCTCGAGCAGTGGATCTTCAGCTCGTCCCCGCTCGACAGCTGGCTCTGCGTCGACGGCGGCCTCGACCGCATCACCCACGGCATGGCCCAGATCATCAGCAAAAAGGTCGAGCTCAGGAAGCGCGTCAACGCCATCAAGCCCGCCGGCAACGGCGACCTCACCGTCGTCATCAACGGCGGCGAGGAGAGGACGTACGCCCACGTCATCAACACCGTGCCCCTGGGCTCCATGCAGGTCATGGACCTGACCGAGCTCAACCTCGACTACCGCAAGAAGCTGGCCATCCGGAAGCTCCAGTACGACCCGGCCGGCAAGATCGGCATGAAGTTCAAGACCCGATGGTTCGTACCGCGTGCCCGACGCATCCTCCGCCGCTGACGCTCTCTAGGTGGGAAAACCTCAGCACGGGGCCCTTTGTCGGCGGGCAGTCCTTCTCCGACCTCCCCATCCGCCGCTGCGTCTACCCGTCCTATGGGCTCGACACCCCCGGCGCCGCCGCCGCCATGATCGCCTCGTACACCAGGGGCCAGGACAGCTCCCGCCTCGGCGCCTACTACTGCGAGAACGCCTCGCTCGTGCACATCGAGGAGGTGACGCTGCGCAACCTCGCCGCCATGAACAACGTGACGTACAAGTTCCTCCGGGCGCAGCACGTCAAGTCGCACTTCTGGGACTGGTACGAGGGCGAGGACTCGGTCGGCGCCTTCGCCATCTTCGGCCCCGACGAGTTCAGCACCGTCATGCCGGCGCTGATGAAGCCCGGCGCCCACGGGAGGTTGCACTTCGCCGGCGAGGCGCTGAGCTCGGGGCACGCGTGGATCATCGGGGCCGTGAACTCGGCGTACCGGACTGTCGCCGAGGTCCTGGCGGTGGAGAGGTTGGACGCCAAGGTGGTCCAGCTGGTGGAGACTTGGGGGATTATTGACGAGGTCGACATGGGCTGGTATTCGAATGCTTTTACGGGGGTGATTTGAGGTCGGAGAGGCTCGGGATGAGAGGCTCGGATGAGAACGAGGCCGGTACTGTGTACATAGTTGTCTGGGCTGTACTCGGACGACTGGGAATGAATCAGGGGTTAGTTGAACAAATCACTCGACATATCCTAAACCGTACTCCGTACTAGTCCAGCAGAACCTCGACGTCAAACTCCCGGTCCGTCCGCAGCTGGTACTGCGGCAGCGTCCACGGCCCGCACGACCCCGTCCCCAGCCCGTGGTGCATCCAGTCCAGCCGGACCACCGTGTCCTCCCGGCGCCTCCTGTGCAGCTCGTGCGGGTGCGTGCACTCGTCGACGTCCCTGGTCGCGTACCGCATCGCCGAGAAGCTCGCGCCCTCGAGGTCCCCGAACCGCGCCCGCAGGACCCGCGCGCCGCCGCCGTCCCGCAGCTCGACCCAGCGCACGTCGGTCCTGTTGCCCCCGTCCTGCGGGAACTCGTAGTCGACCCACAGGTCGTCGACGCCAGCGCGCCAGTTGCCGAACTGCTGCGACAGCTTCTTGTCGCGGTACGACTCGCCCGGGCCCCGGCCCCACCACCGGACCCGGTCCGCGCCCGCCAGCCCCAGCGTGAGCCCGACGCGCGCAAACGTCTCGGGCAGATACGGCCCGCCGGGCCTCCCGCGCACGCGCACCGACAGCGAGTCCCCGCGGAAGCTGTACGTCCACGCCGTGTCGACGCCCCAGGCCAGCGCCGGCGGCGCGATCCGCCCCGCGACCTGCACCTCGACGCCGTCGTCGGCGAGGTGCCACTCGACCTGCCGCGCCTGGCTGGTCGTCTGGTGCAGCCGCCGGTCCTTCCACTGCCCCCCGTAGCCGCCGCGGTCGTTGTCCGTGAGCGCGCGGTAAAAGTCCATGCCGACGGGCTCCGTGAGCAGCTCCACGTCGGGCCGCTCCGCCCTCCGCCAGCTCGCCAGCATCCCGGTCACGATGCTGATGCCCCAGGTGGAGGCGCCCGTGGCCGACGTGATGGTGAGGCGCTCCTCGGACGTCCTCTGGACCGTGGGCTTCGGCGTCGGCGGCTCCACGGATCGGATCGCCGCGAGGGACAAGGGCTTCGAGATTGGTAGCTCGCCGGTGGCAACGAGATGGCCCGCCGGGGCCCAGTCCGTCGACTTCTTGAGCCTAAACTGAAGCTGAAGGTATGCCTCAGAGTCCATCTCGCGCACCATGCCCTGATGAAGGCCCTCGATCGTGAGGGTTGCCTCCGTGTGAGGCTTGATGCCTGCAAGCTCACGTCAGCGCCGGCTCCGAGTTACTGTTGTCAGCCGTCGCTACTCACCGCTGGGAATGTCCACCCAGCCCTTGCAAGTAATGTCTTTGCCATCCGCGACAATGTGCCACGTGCCATGCAGGTGCTCCAACCCGAGGAAGTCGTAGCGGTTCACGACGGTGACCCTGTGGTGGTGCAGCGCAAGAGTCTGGACCGGCTCAATGGACTTGGCGTACTCGGCGATGTTGGACGTCAGGCTATGGTCAGACCACAGGAGCCCGTCCATGACAAAGTTGTAGTCGTTGGGCTCATCGCCAAAGTCGCCGCCGTATGCCATGTACTCGATGCCGTCTTCCGTCTTCGTCCTCAAGCCCTGCGTCCCCGTCAGTAATCACCCCGCTGCATCAGCAACGGCGAGTCACTTACATGGTTTGCCCACTCCCAGACAAAGCCGCCCATCAGGCGCGGGTGCTTGTAGTAGGCGTCAATGTACTCCTTGGCATTGCCCTCCGAGTTGCCCATCGAGTGCAGAAACTCGCACAGCACCAGCGGCTTCTTCCAGTCCCGCTCCTTGGCAAAGTCCTCGATGCTGTCGACCGTCGCGTACATACGGCTGAAGATGTCGGCCGTCTGCGCCGCCCAGTCGCCCTCGTAGTGCACCAGCCGCGTGCCGTCCATGGCCTTGATGCAGTCGTACATGGCCTGGTGGTTGCGCCCGTAGAAGGCCTCGTTGCCGAGCGACCACATGATGACGCAGGCGTGGTTCTTGTCGCGCGCGACCATCTGCCTCGCCCGGTCGACGTACTGCTCCCGCCACTCCGGGTTGTCCGACGTGTACGACGCCGCGTCGCCGCCGACGGCGCCGAAGCCGTGGCACTCCAGGTCGGCCTCGTCCATGATCCAGAGGCCGAGCTCGTCGGCGACGTCGTACAGCCGCGGGTCGTTGATCTGGTGGCAGGTCCGGATGGCGTTGATGTTGCAGTTCTTCATGATGACGAGGTCGCGTCTCATGAAGTCGTACGGGACGGCTCTTCCGTGGTCGGGGTGGTGCTCGTGTCGGTTGACGCCACGGATCTTGATGGGGTTGCCGTTGACGCAAAACACGCCGTCGACCAGGCCTGCGGTTCGGAAGCCGACTCTCTGCGCCAGGGTGCAGCCATCGCCATCGAGGAAATTCAGCACCAACGTGTGCAGGTTAGGGGTCTCGGCAGTCCATTTCTTCGGGTTCTTGACGCGCAGCTCAAAGCTGCCAGACCGCTTGAAAGCCTTGGTTTCGCGAAGGACTTCCATTTGCTGGCCATCGAGGAGCTTCAGCTCGACCGACGAAGGTGCGCTCATGTCAATCTTCACCTTCAATGTGGCGTCCTCGTACTTGTCGTCGAGCTCGGTGGCGACGTGAAAGTCGACGGGATGCACCTTGGGAAAGGCATGGAGGTAGACGTCGCGAAAGATGCCGCTGAGCCACCACTGGTCCTGGTCCTCGATGTAGCTCCCGTCACACCGCTGGTACACTTCGACTGCGAGGACGTTGCGCTCTCCAACATGGATGAGATCTGTGACGTCAAACTCGCTCGGGTTCCTCGATCCCTGCGAGTACCCGACGTCCTTGCCGTTCACCCATACCGTGAACGACGAGTCCACGCCTTCGAAGCGCAGACGGAGCTGGTGGCCGGCAAACGACTTGTCCACCTTGAAGTCTGTGACATAGCGGCCGCATTCATTGTCCTGGTACGAGACGTTTGGCGGATCAACCGGCCAGGGATACAGGATGTTGGTGTAGTGAGGGCCCTTGCCGTATCCCTGGAGCTGCCACATACCAGGCACCGTAATGTCGGCGAAGCCCGCCGTCGCGAAGCCTTCTTGGTGGAACGCGCGCGGCCCCTCGAGGGGAGACTTGGACAGGTGGAACTTCCATTTCCCGGAGAGGCACTGCACCTTGGCCTTTCTCACGTCGCGCGTGAGCGCATCGGCCTCGCGGTCGTAGAGGTAAAAGTAGCTGCGCGGCGCGAGCGTCTTGCGGTGGATGACATTGACGTTGCTCCAGTCGGGCTTCTCGGGCAGGACATGGGCTGCAGACATTGTAGGTGATTGACAGCAGCCGCAACAGAGATTCCGGGAGATTTCGATAATGTCTTTGCGTTCAAGCCGATCGCTTCTGCGGCGGCGTCTGTTACAGCAGAGTGGCCGGAGCATCTATAGATGGATGGCAGCGTCGGCAACCGGCAACGTGGGTGCTCAACGTCAATCTCAGGCGTGACACTTGATGATGATATGGTGATGCACGGCGGGTGGTGACAGTCGAGGCCTGAGGGGTAATGGAGGGGTCAACCACCTGACCTGCGTCACTGATCATCACCGCGTGCAGCATCTCACTCAACTTATGCTTAATTCGGGCCATCCACCAGTGTATTCCTCACCACCATCTAGGCTTCAGGCATCACTCCGGCACCACCTCCCAGTTCTCCCTCACCACCTCGGCAATCACGCCGTGATCCTCATACGCCTTGAGCCCGCTCACCACCACCACAGCCACCACGCCCTCCACGCCTCTCACCCGAACCGGCACCCCCCCGCCATGGATCGCAAACCCGCCCGCTGCGTCCGGGCTCAGCGCGAACTTGGCCGCAAACGCCGCCTCGTCGCCGCCAAACTTGCGCCCCATGAGCCAGCTGCTGACCCCGAAGCGCGTCACCGTCGCGCGCTTGCGCGCCACCCACGTCGCGTTGTCGGGCGTCGTGCCGCTGCCCGTCGCGCTCTGGAAGAGCACCGCGCCGCCCGCCAGGCTGATGGAGATGAGCGCCGGCCGCGCGGGCGCAAACGGCAGCAGACGCGCGTGGATGAGGTGGCCCAGCTCCCAGGCGTTGTCGGCAGTGAAGGACGACAGCGTGAAGCCCTCGCCGCCGACGTCTGCGTCGATGAGCGCCTGCATCTGTGACGGCGCTGTCAGCGAGCGCCAGCATCCCGGCGTGCCGCATGCCGCCGTCCGGTCCCGTCCCGCGTCCCGGAGAGGCGGGGTTGTTCAGTGCTCACCTCCGTCGGCGGGCTCGCAATGGCCACGGGCTGCCCCGGGTTCCGCGTCGCCGCCAGGGCCTTTTCCAGGCCGAAGCCCGACGGGAACTTGCGCTGCCAGACTTGCTGAGGCATTGAGCTTCTTCTTTCCGGAAGGGTTTGGCAAGGTATTCCTGTCCAAGACGATGATGCGAGTTGAAGGTTGAGGCAGCAGAATTGAGACAATTTTGAGAAACTCCGGGGCCGGGACTTGGAGGTAACGTCACGCCGTATCGTAAGTATGGGGCCATCTCCACACTCCTCGTAGCTCCACGGGGCTTTTACTACTTATTTTTAGCAGCAAATGTCCATCGCCGGACGTGACAACGCAGATTGACGGGTACGGTTGTTGTCACGTCTGTGCAAGGTTCATGTCAAGTAACACTGATCATTGAACGACAGCTGCATATGTACCGCCAACCGAGTCCGAACACAGACAATCCGCCAAAGCCCCGACAGACGTGACAACGGCTCACAGGTGCCATCTCAAGCCGCCCTCTTCTCCGGCAGAGCATGCTCCTCGTGAAGGGCCGCCAGGTGCGTCTCCTTCTCCACCTGCTCGAGGTCAATGTGCGGAACCGCCGCGTCGCCGTCAAAGATGCGCGCAATCTCCTCGAGGGTCGGGCCCTTGGTCTCGGGGTAGAAGAAGTAGACGAAGACGAGCTCGCAAAAGTTCCACAGCGTGTAGAAGAGCATAAAGTTCCAGTGGTGCGGCAGGTTGTCCCACGCAAGCTTGTTGGTTTGGCTGGGTCAGATTGTTAGCGTCTCGATTCACCGTATCCTTGGGTCTCAGGGCATCTCACTTTCCGATGGTGAGGACTGCCATCACAGTAATGTTCATAATCACCATGCCTGCACGATGCTGTTTAGCTCAGGGATCAGTGTTATGAGACCTCTTGGGGCACGCACCTTTGGCTCGCAGGTGGAAGGGCAGAATTTCGAGCGTGTAGGCCACGAGCAAGCCAGAAAAGCCAACGTCGTAAAAGACGCCAAAGAGCCAGACAAACGCAATCTGGGCATAGCCAGCACCGGCATTCGTGTATGTGATGCCACCGTCAGGCGAGTCTGCCGTGGGCGGGGTGGGAACGCCAGAGTTTTCGTAAATGGCGCCGGTGATGGTCCAGCACGCGAAAGACAGTGTCATGCCCGAGATGGCAGTCAGGAACAAGGGCCGACGTCCGATTTTGTCGACCGAGAGGGCGGCGCCCACGGATATGCAAAGGTCCATGATGGTCTTGCCGGCAGTCAACTAAGACAGGACCGACGGTCAGCGTCAGGGACGGGGCATCAGCATACGTGCAACCTAGAAACTTACGGCAAGCTTCCGGTTCTGCTCTCTGATACCGGCTCCCTCGTAGATGATGTCAATGTAATTGGAAAAGAGGGCATTTCCCGAGTACTGCGAGATGATGCCGAGCGAAACGACAATAGCAAGTCTCCAGCGGTTTCCCTTGGTCTTGAAGAAGTCCAGGTAGCTGGTGGACTTCTTGAGATTGCGTTCGGCTTCGATGGTTTCTTTGATCTCGCGGTACTCGAAGACGACAGTGGCGTTGTTGGCGTCGCCACCCCCGTGATGCTTGACGAGGACGGCTAGAGCCTCGTCCGATTTGTCCTTGCTGACAAGGAAACGGGGTGACTCGGGGACCCACCAAATGCCGCCGAGCTGGAGCATGGAGGGGACGGCCTGGATGAAGGTAATGGAGCGCCAGGACCAGTCGCTGTCGATGGAGGCAGTGCCCCAGCCTATGACAGAGACCACTTCAAGAGTGTTAGCGCAAGGTACCACGGCTGTAACGCACCCGCAAGACTTACACAGGGACCCCAGGTTCCACAGGCAGTTGTAGACGGTTGTCAACGGACCACGATGCTGCGGGTGACAGATCTCTGTCAGGAGCATGGGCGAGCAGATTTGAGAAAGCGAGTTGCCGAATCCGAGAACAAAGCGGCCGCCTAAGTACACTGGCATACGTGTTAGCCTGAACAGGAAGCGAGCCAGCAAACACGACAGCGCCCTGACTTACTATCGTAGCCAGTGGAAAAGGTCGTGATGCAAGCACCTGTGATCATGATGACACAGCCAGTCATGATGGTGGGCTTACGGCCGAGGATATCCGCCATGTAAGGCGAAATAAAGTAGGAGACGATGGATCCGATGTTGTACATGTTGATGAGGATCCCAAGCTTGTTGGCGTCGGCGTACTCGGGGAAGAAGGCTTTCCACCTGTCCATTTGCTCTGGAGACGGGTTAGCGGCTGGCCAGAATTCTCTTCACTGCACCCAGGTAGACTCACGAGAAGTGTTTTGCAGCATGCCATCAAAGCCTGTGGTTGCAGAGCCGATGAGCAAGAAGGTGCTCAAGAAGTACAACTTGCGCAAGTGAGGCTCCTTGTACCAGGTCACCCTCTCAAACTGAGGGGCATCGGCACGGGCAATGTCCGTGCTCTCTTCGACGCTATGCTCGGCCAGGTGCTTGGGAGCACTGGGAGATGCGAGGCCGACCATGATGGAGGTTTGTGTCTCGCCTCGGAGACAACTCTTGATGGGGAAGTCTGGGATGGAAGAGGGCAAGAGTCAAGTGTTGCCGAGAAGTAGGGGCTACCTGCCGAGAGCCTGGGAGCGAGAGACAAGGCAGCAGATGCTCGATGGTTGAGGGGCGAAGGGTCCTTATATGATGGCGTGGTGTCGCTGTCAAGCGACGAGATGCTGGACTGGGTGTCTCCAAACCGGGCGTCCAACGGACTGGGGATACTACTAGGTATCCCGTCTCCTCAGGATAAACTCCAATACAGTTCGGAGATGGCTGCCACGAAAAGTGAGTGGCGGCCGGAGGATGGTCGAGAGGAGGAAGAAGAGCAAGAGCAGAGTCTGACGAGCACTCAAGACCGGCTTAGACTCGGCGAGGAGAGCCAAGCGATCGGAAAGACGGGACGCTGACGGGACGCTCCTCGCGCGCCGTCATGCCCGGAGTCACCTCGCTCGCTCGCTCGAGTCACACAGCCAGCCAGCGTGCTCTGCGGTCAGCTCATGGTGAGAGCCGAGCCGGATCGGAGCCGGGCCTCGGGTTGGCCGCCACCACGAGCTCGACGACGACCAACGCCCGACTTCGCGAGACACCGTAGCCAGTCAAGCCTTCGTACATTAGCCGGAGAGTGAGCGTCCGAAGCAGTGAGCAGACAGGGGGTGCTTGGGGAAGCCACCAGCGCTAGGGGCTGGGGAAGAGTTGGGGTAGCAGCTGAGACTGTAGGGGTGCGGGGGTGGAGACGAGAGATGCGTGCGGCTTGCCAGGAATACGTACGAGTAGATGGGAGTTTGCATGTTGAGGCAATTGGGGCGAGATGGATATTGTTGTTGTTGCTGGTGTGCTCGCGAAGCGGTACTTTGAAAGAAAAGTCGGAACAAGGGCAAGTTGCAATGTCGTGTCTTGCAGTTCCTCCGCCTTTGTCACAGACGAACATCACATGACACGTGCTTGTCCGTCCTCCATGATCAACCTCCCAGAGCCTCCACCAGGGCCATCCCCGCGACAGCCAACCGTCGACTTTAGCCAGAATGCAGCCCGCCCCGCCCCGCGCCTCGCATCTTCAACTGGTCATTCCTCGACTCCAATCAGGCCGCCGGGCATCCTGCTCTCCTGTCCCGAACCGGCAAGCAAGAAGAAGCAGCTGAAACAGAAACAGAGGCAAGCAGAGGGTGCGCGGCGTCGATGGACTTTTGCCTCTGCGATATTACCCGCCAGGAGCCGAGGTGTACCGAGACGAGGTGCCGCGATAGCCTCATGTTCTGGGCCCGCCAAAGGCTCTTCCCCAGATCTCCCCGCATGCCTGTCATGGGGTGGGCACTCCATCCCGCGTGCCCAGACGCGAGTTGCGGCTCCCCGCACCGCTGGTTTGGGGACGCTGCTGGGACCGCTCCGTCGGACCGTACAGCCGGCGGCCAGGAGCACCGCAAGGGGCGAGATTCCCGGGGCATGTATCGCGAGCTGTCATGATGTAAAGCGAACTCTGATCAAAGCAAATGGCCAATCAAGTGCCATTGTCCAACGCTCAGCTTTCCCCGTCTACCTGCTGCCGCTGGTCTCTATTCGTACATGCCATCTGCCAGTCTGTCATGGCACTTTTCCATCCATATCGCCCAGATACATACTTCGTACAGCCTTCCCTTGTTGGCCAATATCTTCCTGGTACCTGTACATTTCCTTCGATAGCTTCCCTCACACAACACCGCCAGAGCACCTCATCGTCTCCTACAGCACAGTAAACATGCCTCCACACCGTCACACCTCTTCCACCGTGTCCATCTCCATCGCCGCGCGAGACACGGGCTGCGTACTCTGCTCATCGCCCTCCAGACCCTCTGCGCCGCGCGACGCTCCCCGTCCCGACTCCAGCAGCTCGATGCTGGCCAGCGCCTTGTCAAACTTCAGCTTCTCTAACTTCAGCATCTCGCGCTTGGTCGCCGTCTGTTCGTCTTCCTCCATAAGCCTCTCGTAAACGCTCTGCGCGTTCGGGCTGCGCAGGCCGAGCTTCTCCTCCAGGTAGGATGGCAGCTTCCGCCGGATGGCCGGAATCATCCGGCAAAGGATCCGTTGCGACACCGCGTCCGCGAATCGCAAGGCTGCGAGGCGATAGTACCCCCTAACGTACGCAACGACCTCGAGTTCTCGTACGAACTGGTCAGGACCGAGCTTGACAATCTCGGCCTCGCGGCGCTTGGAGTCCTGCACTCGCTTCTCTTCCGTCATCTCGGTCCACTGGCCTAGCGGTCGTATCGCGAAGCCCGCGGCTTCCATGCGCATGTTGTGTCGGAACCGCGTCAACACGATATGCTCGTCGTCGCGGTACTGCTTGAACGCTTCCTCGTTGAACGTCAAGAGCCGCTCCCTTTCGTCGCTGTAGAGCCCAAGAAGAGCAGCCTCGGTCTCCTTGCGATGCTCTTCGAGACACTTGCGTACATGCCTCTTCGCCTCTGGGTAAATGAACCTCTTGTGGAGGCCCCCGAAGGCCTGGCTCAAGGTGGAATCCAGTTCCGACTGGAGGTCCTTCATGGTCTGCTTGATGAAGGCATTCATAGGGCCGTTCCACGGCTCAACGGCTAGCTTGACCAGGTCGACATAGACCTCATCCGAGGTGCGGTCAGGCATCCCGGCTTTAGTCTTTGCCTGCATCTCATCCCGCACCTGCCGCAGGGTGCGAAACCCACGCCCGATTGTGGCAAATCTAGTGAACGGTTCTGGCAGCAACGCCCTCTTGGCGGACGGTGGCTGAGAGCTGTCGGATGCCCTTGAGCCTCCCTCGGGCTTGATGCGGCCATTACGGCTTGGAGTGCCGTTGCTCGATGCTTCAAATCTCAGACGCTTGGATGGGGTCCCGTGCGAGGCCGGGGCATGGCGTTTGCCGGTCGGTGTATTGGCACTCGACAGAGTGTCTGATTCGTCGTCTGAGATGTCAATCGTGGGGCAATCGGTCCTATCCTTGAGGGTGAACTTTGGCTTAATCTCCAAAAGGCAGTCGCGGAAGTGGCGCGGCAAGACGTTGAAATGTGTTATGAATTGATCCATCTTTGCACGGGCAATGTCCGCAAAGGTCATAAGCCCGGTCTGGATTTCCAGCTCGACGTTCTCGGGCAGCTCGGGGAGATTGCTGAGCTGCTTGGTGATCTTGTCGAGGTGAAGCTTCACCGTGTGCTTGATGTTTGGCAGACTATCGATGTTAGTGTCCCGCTACATTAAAGAGAACTCATGGCCAAGACGGGACTTACCTTTTGGCAAACTCTTCTCCGAGTCTCTCTGATAAAAAGGCCTTGAGCTTCTCAACGCCGCATCTGTCGGAGAACTGATGGAAGGCATCTGGCCAGTCCTCGAAGCTATGGTCTTCAAACACGAGCTCTTCCCATTTCTTTAGCTCCTCCAAATCCTTCCCCTGAGGACGAGATGTGATAAAGTACCCCAGGCCAGTCTGGTGGGTTTCTCCCTTCATGATGGTTAACCACTGCTCGTGGTTACTCGTGCCACCCTTGGGCAAGAGGTCGGCCTTGGTGAGCACGCCAATGGTCCGGCTAGAGGCGCCGAGTCTTCGCGTCAAGCCAAAGGTGGCGGAGTTTTCAGCGTCGCTATTCATCGGCATCGAGCAAATTATTATAGCAGACGGATGCGACATATACGCGCTAGAGAGGTTGCGGACAACGTTGACCAGATAGTCGTCTCTCGCATCTGCAGGGTTCTGAAAAATACCCGGCATATCGTAGAATGATAAATCAGGCAGGCCAGGCCCTTTGATCTCGAGGGCGACAATGTTAGGAGAAAACTTGGCAACCGTCTCCTCGGCTGCCTTCGCAATCGGCGTGTTGGTTGCGATGCTACCAGAGCCCGGGACGAACAGTCCGTGGTGCTTTTCGTCATTGAGTATGGCAATCTGGGCCCAGCGAAGGACGTCCTCAATCTCGCTCTTATCGTGCATCGACTTGAACTCGTGTACAGCCGTGGACGGTAGCTTTCGCCAAGGGAAGAACGGATCAAGGTCGGTGACGTCCGATTCGTTGATGGCTCGGTCTGACGGAGGCTTATACGAGTACTCCTTCCGAAGCCAGACCCTGCAAGACCACTCAGTGTGACGGGAGACGCGGATGTGGAGAGGGCACCTTGTGCAGGTGCCTTCACTTCGTGGCAGGTCAAGGTTTGCGAGACCAGACATGAGGCTGGACTTGCCAGCCGACTGGTCACCAACGAGGACGAGCTCAGGAAGCTGTACATCATGCGACACGCCCAGCTGCTGAAGCTCTCCGAGGGTGTCGTTGCACTCTTTGAGCTTTTTCCCAATGTCTTGAAAAGAGGTATTGAAAAAACTCTCTTCAACATTGGGGGCACTGCTCGGGCTGGCAGCGGTAGCAGTAGCGGCCCCGTTCTGACGGACTCGCACCTCCGTCATTAGCGGCTCCGGCTCCGTGATACGCTCACTAGGCGCTGCTGTCATGTTCAGTTAGCACGGGGCTCAGAAGAAACCGGGGGGGGGTTAGACTTGCGAGCGTCAGATCTGCCGAGACGGGAGAGGGACTGGCCCCCCAGATTGCGAGTAGAGGTGTAGCATTCGCTAGAATCCTCCTCCGAGTCCTCAGCTCTGGCACCGCCGGCCGTTTCCGAGACGTCGGGGCCATCTGGGTCGGGCTTGATGATGTGGCGGCGATGTCGGCTCTTTCGCACACCGCGACCAGTAGTCTCGAGGGCTCCTGGCATGGTGGGCTCACTGCATGAAGCCGCCAAGGTTGGATGGCAGAGTTGCACGTTTTCGCCTTGCAAATTTCGAAGCCGTGCAGTTGGCGAGTGCAGGCTGTGATGATGAAAGGCGTAGGGCGAAAGAAGACTCCAAGGGACGAGACAGCAGGGTATCAGAGAAGGGAGTGCCAACACACGAGAAGACAAGACGAGAAGTCAAAGATCCAGGCTACAAAGCGTACAGAAGATGTGGGCAGGGCAAAAGAGTGTGAGTGAAGGAAGTCGAGGAGAGGAATGCGAGGGCCGGTGAGATGAGAGGTGAAGGGTGCCTCCTCCAGTGGCCCGAGAGAAGAAAAGGTTGTGGGCGCTGAGCACCTGGGGCTCAGGGGAACACCGCTCGCAGATAGGAGCTGGTAGGCCAACGGCAGCTGCCTACCAACTGGCACGGCAACGGAGGAGCGAGTGCGCAGTGCAAGCCTTGGGATCACTGTCGTGACATGTAGGTAGTGCCCTCGGCGATCAAAGGTCGAGATTGAAGCGGATTGAGCGACGTGGGAGTCGTCAAGGCGACGGTCGCTAGCAAAAGTTAATGGTTGATGGAGTTGAAGAAGTGAACCGCGCGCGGTATTGGCAGGGGTAGAAATTCAGGTGGCTGGGGGCCAGTCACTGTGAACATGTGCCAAACAGGTGCCGTCACAGCCTTGTGAGCCAGAGGCAGCCGTGACTACGATATCTACCTAAACAGCAAGTCTGAGGTGGATTTCAATTGGACCACGAGTTTCGTAGACGCAGCTTGCCTGCTCAATATATATCTGCTGGAACTCGACAAACCACCTCACTTGGGTCCGAAAGTCCAGCGCTCTGGGACAAACACGTGGGCGCACGACAGCCGAATTTGCAACGCGTACCTCAAACGCCATCCACGATAAACACCGCTTGCATGCAACATGTATTGACCAAGTGCCAACGTAGCTGTGTTTCCAGAATTACGCGAGCAACCCGTGCAAGCGTGTTAGTGACTCTGCGGTGCGGCTCTCGGTGAGGGAGCGGGCCTGGCGCACGGCTGCAGCCGCCATCGCTTAATCGCATATGTTACGACTACGAGTAGTTCCGCTGGACCCCTGAGCAGCGCCGACGTTCCGCCTTTGGGACAGCCGCCAGGCCTCCACCGCTCATCTCCCCGCCACACCGAACCCAACTGCCAGCTTGGCCCCACGACCTGGACTTTGACAGATATTCCGACTCCACGATACGAGGCGACAACGCGACTACTACGGCTTTTCTCGGCGACGAGCAACAAGCCGGCAGCAGAGTCACAGCTGCAAATCCTCCTTGAACCCCCCCCGCTTCCATCGCCTCTCCATCCTCTCGCGCAGCTCTCCCTCGACGTCGTCGACCCCTCCACTCCAAACCATCACCACCATGTCCCTCCAGCTGCCCATGACGCACCGTCACAAGGACCAGGGCGCCACAAAGGCCGTCATTCTGGTAAGCCCCAATTGGTCCCTGCTGCGCATGATGCCTGATCAATCTGCCATTGTGCCGCTCGTACGGCGTCTGTTGCTGCCGTCATGGCGGGACAGGGGCATCCCTTAAATGCGACGCATGCCCATCACGTACATCTCCACCACCATCGCCGGCCGCTGCTGACTTTCTCCTCCAGGTCGGCGGCCCTTCTCGCGGCACCCGCTTCCGCCCCCTCTCGCTCGACCTCCCCAAGCCGCTCTTCGAGGTCGCCGGCCACCCCATCATCTGGCACTGCCTCTCCTCCATCGCCCGCGTCCCCAACAAGCTCATCCAGGAGGTGTACATCATCGGCTACTATGATGAGTCCGTCTTTCGCGACTTCATCAAGGACTCGGCCAAGGAATTCCCTTCCATCACCATCCGCTACCTGCGCGAGTACCAGGCCCTCGGCACCGCCGGCGGCCTCTACCACTTCCGCGATGCCATCCTCAAGGGCCGCCCCGAGCGCCTCTTCGTCCTCAACGCCGACGTCTGCTGCTCCTTCCCCCTCGCCGAGATGCTGAAGCTCTTCATCGAGCGCGACGCCGAGGCCGTCATCCTCGGCACCCGCGTCAGCGACGACGCCGCCTCCAACTTCGGCTGCATCGTCTCCGACGCCCACACCCGCCGCGTCCTGCACTACGTCGAGAAGCCCGAGTCGCACATCAGCAACCTCATCAACTGCGGCGTCTACCTCTTCTCCACCGACTCCATCTTCCCCTCCATCAAGTCCGCCATCAAGCGCCGCCTCGATCGCCCCGCGCGCCTCGTCTCCTACCCGTCCTCGGAGAACCTCGACAGCTACAACATCCCTGCCACGCGGGGCGGCGGCGATGACGAGGACGACGAGGGCCGCAAGAACGAGGTCATCCGCCTCGAGCAGGACATCCTTGGTGACATGGCGGACAGCAAGCAGTTCTACGTCTACGAGACCAAGGACTTCTGGCGCCAGATCAAGACGGCCGGCTCCGCTGTGCCCGCCAACGCCCTATACCTGCAGAAGGCGTGGCAGACGTCGAGCGCCGAGCTCGCCGAGCCCAGCGCCAACATCGTGCCCCCGGTCTTCATCCACCCGACGGCGCAGGTGCACCCCACGGCCAAGCTCGGGCCCAACGTGAGCATCGGCCCGCGCGCCACCATCGGCGCAGGTGTCCGCGTCAAGGAGAGCGTCGTCCTCGAGGACTGCGACATCAAGCACGACGCCTGCGTGCTGTACTCGATCATTGGCTGGGGCAGCCGCGTGGGCGCCTGGGCGCGCGTTGAGGGCACCCCCACGCCGGTGAGCAGCCACTCGACAAGCATTATCAAGAACGGCGTCAAGGTGCAGAGCATCACTATCTTGGGCAAGGACTGCGGCGTCGGCGACGAGGTGCGCGTGCAAAACTGCGTGTGCCTGCCGTACAAGGAGCTGAAGCGGGTGAGCCCCCTTTTTCCCGCAATCATGCCACCCCCTTCCTGTGGCGTATACGCTAACCGCGCCTCTAGGATGTTGCCAACGAAGTCATCATGTAGTCCAGCTCCGGTTATCTATTGTCCAGCGAGAAAGGGCGGAGTACTAGAAGTTGAGGATGTTTTTTCATTTCTCGAAAGTGTTTATCTGGTCGGGGGGGGTGTCCTTTTACAATACTGTAGCTTAGTAGCGGCTACCTTGAACCATCTGCCGTGCCCAGAAAACGTAATACACCAGTCACCGCGCCTCCAACGTAGGTCAACATCGTCAACATCGATCGGTGAACCTTTCAAAGCTGCGACGAGATGGAGATGGGGCAGAAAAGTGCACGGGCTCGAGTACAATGGAAGTGTGCGTGTCAAATAGCAACTCTCTTGATATTGCGCCCAGTGTACCCCCGTTTTCCCCGGCAGCTGGAGATCAGGTATCGCCGGCGCGCTTTTATTGTTGGTACACATGCAGTGCCCTCTCGGGCCGTCAGCCGAACCAATGTCCATGCCCCCCGACCGCGATGCCGCTTCGTCCAGCCGCGCTCGCCAAGCATCCAATGCGCATGCCAGCCCCTCGGCCCGTCCGCGACGCCGCGCGGTCCGCCCGTTTATATAGCCATTTGCTATCTCATCCCAGACATGTACTCCCAGATCTTTCCGCCCACGAGCCCGGACGACGCGCCGCTCAGTCCTCCCGGGATAAGTGCGTGCGGCTCGTCTGCCGCGGCAGCATGGGGCTGCTGGGCCGGCTCGACGTCGTGGCCAGGCCCCGCGCGTCAAAGGGGTCGAGGTTGAGGCGGGCCGGGTCCGTCGTGCGCGGCGTGGAGAGGGGCGTGAAGAGGGGCACGACGGTGGGCTTCTCGAAGCTGGCGATGCGCACGGGGGGTGGGCGGTGGAGGCTGCGCTCGGGGACGCTGTAGAGGTACGTGGCGAGGAGGACGAGCGACGTGCCGATGAGGAACTGCGTAGAGGCGTCAATACGCGATCACACGTCCGCGGTACAGGGCGGGGGGGTCCTACCGTCGCGGTCACGGTGAACTCGAACATCCACATGCTGACGACGAAACTGATGACGATGCTGATGCTCGTGGCAAAGTTCTTGACGATGTTGTCGGCGTCGCGGATGACCAGGCTGGCAATCAGGCCTCCCGCGGCCTGCAGCACAATGGCGGCCCAGACGATCCAGTTGTAGCCCTCGAAGAAGCCGTGCTCGCGGATGCCGCTGCCGTCCTGCCAGACGACGCCGCCGAGGAAGGCGGCAATGAGCGAGGAGAAGCTCAGCTGGATGTTGCGGACCCAGAGGCTCGCCTGCGAGGGGCTCTCCTTGAGGATCTTCTCAAAGTACACGCCCGCCAGGCCCGAGACGACGGCGGCGACGACGGCGGCCGTCACGCCGACCGAGTAGTTCATGAGGGGGTCGGGAGGGGGGAGGTCGTCGGCGATGCCCTCGTACGTGGCGGAGCGCCGCGTCAGGTGGGAATCGGGGGTGGACAGGTCGGCCGACGCCGCCTGGCCGAGCTCGTGCTTGGACCGGGGGAAGTAGTGGTCGGGGATGCCGTGGAGCAGGAGGGAGTTGACGGCCGTCGCGGATGAGGGGAGCGACACGATGCAGACGCCGAGGGTGAGGACGACGAGGGAGACCCAGCGCTTGAGGCCGAGCTGCCGCCGGAGGAGGACGACGCTGAAGATGGCCGTCGTGAGGATCTGCCGCGCGCACCAGGGTCAGCACACACGAGCTGGGGACGAGGCATCGACGCGCCGCAGCCTACCTTGACCTGATACAGCACCTGGAAATGCACCGGGTCCAGCTCCCCGAGAGCCGTGTACTGCAGCAGGTTCTGGAGGGTGTAGAAGGCCGCGGGCAGCGCCAGCTTCCACCCGTCGCCGGCGAAGACGGCGTTGTATATCTGCTCGAACAGCGTCGTGGCGGGCGTGCTGGGCGCCAGCGTCTTGGACGTCTCGTAGATGGCCAGCGTCAGCGAGACGGCGAGCTTGATGACCTCGTTGAGCAGGACGGCCGTCGAGGTGAAGTAGCGGTGGTCGCCCGCGGGGGGCATCATGCGCGAGTGGTGCATGATCTGGACGAGAGGTCAGTTCTCGGGCGTGTACCGAGGATAGGCATGCGAGCGTACCAGTATGAGGGCCGAGTTTTGGACCGTCAGCTAGACGGGGGCGTCAGGTCAGCACCGCACCACCCTCGACGGGCACACGAGCTCGCCAGCAGGGCAAAGAAGCCATACTGTGATGAAGGACAGGTTCCTCCCAAAGCTGCCTCCCCTGGCCGCGCCGCGACCCCTCCGCGCAGTCGCCTCAAGTATCGCCATTGTCGTCGTCGTCGTCGTCGTCGTCGTCGTCCGGTATCGTCGCACGCTGTATGCGAGCCCCGTGTCGGGCGGAGCAGCGTCGCGCGCCGCGGGCAGAGATGGCAAGACGTCGACGTGTGTAGCCCGCAAAGCAGAGCAGCGTCGGGCACCAAGTGCAATCGTCCTTTGACGGGGCTCTCTGGCCTGGGCGCGCCCGGCTTGGCGACGGATGCGCAGCCAGGATCGGGATCGAGATCGGCAGCGAGTCGAGGCAGGATGCGGAGTCCCCGTCACGCTGTTGCCCAGTCCAATCGAGGTCCAGGCCGGCTACGAAACAGGGTGCGAAACAAACCACAAACGGAGACGACAGGAAAAAACAGAGGTGGGAAAATTCGACGTCGGGAGGCAGTGTGCGTGGTGGAAGCTGCGCGAGGGAGCTGGTGAGCAGAGCTGGGTGCAGGGACTCCGTAGTGACAGTTGTGCCCCCTGTCGGGGACCCTTGGCGCTGGGGGATCGCCGGGTCCGGCCGTCCCGAGTCGGCCGTCCACCACTTTGCCTCATAATTTAATAGGTGGTCGCAAGTGTGTATCAGCTCTGCGCCGCTTCCCGTCTGCCGCCTCTCTACCGCTCTCTGCCGCTCTCTGCCGTCTCTGCCGTCTCTCTGCCGCAGATCTCTCCACAGCTGCGTACGGGTGCCGCGCCAGCCCTCACTCGTCTGGGTACTCCGTACTCGTACGGATTCATCGAAGCAACAATCAAACAGCGTGCAAAAAATGAACCTCTATTTTTGACCCCGTCTATCCCTGTCGGCGGCGCAGTAAATCTAGGCCAGCCCAAGATCCAGATCAATCCATCCGTGCCCTTGGTGCATCAGTCCGCCCTCCATCCGTATTCTCCAGACTCCAGCGCCTCCGGGCTCCCTGTCCGGCTCGTCGATTCCGCCCGTCCACTGGCCCCAGGATCCCGTCCGCTCAGCCGACTACGACGGGCTTCAGGTTCGACAGGCCAAAGGCAAAGTTCCTGTCGTCGACGACCGTGTTCCCGGATATGAGGCCCGGGATGCCGCCCTGCCTCTCAAAGTCGCGCGAGAGCAGCTCCCACCAGGCAAGCATCTCGGCCATGGCCTCGCTCAGCTGCCGGGGTCCGGGCTCCTGCGTCTTCTTGGAGGTTTCCATAGCAAGCATGCCGGCGTGAAAGTCTCTAGCGATACGGACGAGTTTTAGCTGTGGCTTCGGCGTCGAGTCGGGCGGGCTCGGTCGTCCCCTGGCGTACCCCTTGTCGGCTCGCTTTCGGAAGTGGAGGACGCTCTTCTGGGGCAAGAACATGCTGGCGCTGAGCGTCGGCGTCGACATGTCGCGCGGTCCACGGAAGTAGAAGTCGCCGGCCTTGTCCAGGTGCTCAAACAGGGCCTGGTGACTCTGACTACGGAAGAATGCCAAAGATCCGATTTCAAATTGGGGCGAGAGACTACTCTTGAAGATGCCCCCCAGCCAGCACGCAAACGCCTCTGCCGGGGAGCTCATCTCGTCTTCGTCTTCATCCCCAATCTCGTCTTGCACCCCAGCGGCCGCGGGGCTGCCAGCCATGCCTCGACCACCCGCGGAGACGATGCGTCTCGCCGGCTCCAGCACGTGCTCCTCTGCCGTTTCGTCCCCTCCTTCGAGGCCGGAGTCATCAGCGCTGACGGGCCCTTCGCCCGACGAGCCCAGCAGCCACGAGATATCCGCTTCTGCGTGCAGCAGCTCCGGATTCTTGTCGATGAACCCCTTCACGTGCTGTGAGAGGGCGTGGATGTGGGCCTCGTCGACGGCCGCCTTGTTCGAGCCGTACGCAATGCCGTAGTCTCGCATGACACGGAAGACGTCAAAGTCGATGTCATGGGTGAATTGCGTCTGTTTGGTCAAGCAGCGTTAGCCCCTTGAAGCTCGGAGAGCACATGCTCGTGGGGCAAGGCTTACGCCTGGCTCGATTCTCCAGAACCAGTCGTAGTCTCTCAACCTGTTCTCGCGCGCAAAGGGGCCGGGTTTCCAACGGTGGATCTGGCGAAGAAGCGGCACCGCCTCGTCCGAGCCGTACCCGACGACGTCTACCTCTGCCCCGTGGACGTCGTCCGTCTGCTGGGCTTGCAGATGGGCATCGCGAGCCCACTCAGGCACGTCCCAGTTGGCGTCACGGACGACCTCGTAGATGCAGGTCGCGTTGGTGGCATTCGACGTCAGGCGGCGAAACTTGTCGCTCAGGGGCTTGGTGCTATAGAAGACCCAGTCATAGCTGTACCTCGAGTTGAATGTGTCTTCGAGCTGGTGGATCGAGGAGAGGATCGGGCGCAGGTCGCTCTCGTGGGCCAGAGACACGAGGACTGCGCGAGGAGCGTGATCAATGGAAACTGCCGACACGGCGAGGCTGTTGACGAACGGCAACAGGTGAAGCCAGAGGGCGACGCAGGCCCAGGCAACGAGCCCGACACCGAACGGAAAGGCGCGGCCTCGGTCTCGGCTCGCCATGCTGAGGCCTGCTGCGTCACGGGATCAAGAGCGCGGGACCTCGGGTGACGCGACCAGGGGCAGACGAGAAAGGAACGACGACGAAGCGAAGGCAAAGGCGAAGCTAAGCGAGAAGGAAGAGGTGGTTGACGTAAATCAACGGGAGATTGAAAGAAAGGAGTGACTGAAGGGCAAAAACGACAAGCTGCTCTGAAGATGCTGCACTCGAGGGCCGAGCAGATGTCGAAGGGTCGGGGTGAGAAGAAGAGAGGAGAAGGGGAGAGGAGAAGGGGAGAGGACAGCAGAGGTGCCTCGGTGCCTGGTGCAGAGAACAGGCCCGGTGTGGACGGCAGCTGCGAGGAGGCCCTAACCATGCTGCCAGCTGCCAGCTGCCAGTTGCCGGGGCTCTCACCGAGGCGCGCAGTCCACCGCTCTGTTCCGCTTTCAGGGGCGAGCTCGATGCCCGTGGCAGCTTGAACAGATGAAATGGCCTTTGGCGGACGCACTCGTCGACATCGGCACTCCGTGGGCGGCGTCGTTGCCCCGAGGGCTGTCGTGGCAGCCCTGGCTTCCCTCAACGGCAGGCATGGCAATAAAACCCAAGTCATGGAACCAGTACATCTACATCTGCCGTTTGGAAGGCGTGTATCGCTCTGTTCTGTTGACGTGCTCTCGACTCACAACCCATATTCACGGCCCGCAGTGGTGCTGCCGCGTGGGGCTTTGGGGGCCTCGGGAGCATCACCCCAAGCGCGGCCACCATCCAAAGGACGCATCGTCGTTCTCGATATTGACACTGCGGGCACCTTACGGCAAGGAGCAAGCACAGACACTGCGTGAGCCATTCGTGTCGTCGGCAGAGCGCCCCGAGGAGCCGCGCCTCGCATCAACGCTTCTCCCACTTGCCCCTTTTCAGAGGTGACCTCATCGGCAGCGTCAACGTCGTCAGCACGCTTCACAGAGCAAGAATAAACGGCAGCATCTCTCGTAAAGGACGGCTCTCGTTCCGTACGAACCCGCTCTCACCACGATACAGTTGCCCCCGCAGGGCTCCCTACCCGAATCGCAAACCCGACACCAGAGTTGCCGGCCTCAGCAACCAGCACCAATCCCAAACGCCAGACGGCCCCGACCGCGGGCCACAAACAAGTTTACCCGCCACACCTCTCTCGTCTAAATACAATGTACAGGCATGGCACGCTTTGCCGCCAAAGATGTTGTCGGGAACAAACAAGAGCTAGGAGGATGCGCAGCGGAAGTCGCAACTTCATGCCTCCACGTCCATGGACTCGACATCGACGGATCCGTCGTCGAAGCTGAGGTCGAGCACCCTGGCGTACTGCGAGGTCAGTCGCTGCAATTCGCGGTATTTGCCTATGCAGGCGTGGTCAGCCGAGTTTCTCAATCTGGGGCGAGCCGAGCTTCAACGTACCGAGAATCAGAACCACGCCCTTGAGCAGCTCCTTGCGGTCCCAACCACCAATCTCGTCTCCTTTGCTGTACCAGCCCCGGCCGTCGCCGTTGCTTGTCGTATCTTGGAGAATCCCGCCCATCAAGCTGTTCAGCAGCTCCTCCACCTTGGTCCTGGCGCCCTCTGCGCCAAGTCGCTTCGCGTACATGAACAGGTACAGCCGGAACTCTTCCCTCGCCCCGAGTTGCATTGCGCCCGCAATCCGGTTTTCCAGGTGCGCGATGCTGATGGTGCTTTCGAGGCCCTCGGCCTCCTTTCTTTGGATGACCGCCTTGATGATGCGCTGAAGCGCGTAGGCACGGCCCTTGAGCAGGAACTCGTTGGTGGTGTGGCGTTCCAGGAACGGGATGATGCCCGACGACACGGTTGCGCCAGAGGAGATCTTGTCCTTGCCGTCTGCGGGACCGACGGCCGTAGACTGCAGCGCCGAGATGGACGAGTCGTTGGAGTTCCAGTACTGAGATCCCACAGCCCACCAGGCTTCACTCAGACGCTGCCAAGTGAACATCTCGCGAGCGTAGTAAAACCCGTCGCCGTTGGTCAGTGTCACGACAATGTGTCCAGTCGAGTTGAGGTGCGCAGACGTCACACCAGGCCCTGATGCAACAGAATGCTGGTTGAATGACGTGGTGGCAATGTCCAGTATTGGGCCGAGCGAGACCGGCGGGTGAGGAGACGACTGTGTCCTTAAGTCCCAAACGTGAACCAATCCCACCGCCGTGATACATAGCAACCAGTGATCACGGCATTCGAGGATGACCGGCTGGGACTCCAGGATCATGGGGTTGAACAGACGTCTGCCAGCCGGGCTCCAGACGTGTATGGAGCCGTCTTCGCACGCCACAGCCCAAAGATTCTTGTTGGCGGTTATCAGAATGATTGCTCTGGGCAGGAATTCGTGCCATACGAGGGCTCCTTTCTTGGTGACCAAAACATGAGAAGGGTCTCGTGGGTTGGCGTCGTTTTTCGCCTCCATGATAATGTTCTCTGGCGCCTTCGAGGCATCGTCGAGGGAGCTCTCTGCCTGGAGGGTACCTCGCTCGAGGGGCCTCAGGATATGTGATCTGATCTTGGGGACTGCGAGTCGGACTTGCGCAAAGGATATCGAAGGGTTGAGCACGGCGGGCCGGAGGAACTCGGGGGTCGGGACGACGCCGTTCTGCACCGGGGTGAGTGCCGCAGGCTCGATACCATCGGGGCCGTTGGTCAAGATGGGTAGCGGCCCGGTCGCTGCACGTTTGGAGACGGGCTCCTCCTCATCTTCGGCTTCCCCTAGAGCAGACTTCCGCTTGTTACCCAACAACATAGAAGCGATGCCTCCCTTGGGCAGCCCATCAAAGGGCTTCGTCAGATCCAGTATCGTCTGGGGGGCGTCGTTTTGCGTTGTCTTGGTAGTCGTCGAGCCCACGAGCTGCGTCTGAGGCAACGACGACTGCCCAGTTCCCGATGACGATACGAGAAGCGGCGCGACTCTCTTCTTGCCGTCCTTTCCAACAGTTACCCGAGACTTGAGCTCCTTGACGCGCTCAGCAGCCTTGTCCGAGCTCTCCTCCGCGGGCTTCTCAGCTTCTCCCGCGTCGCCGTTTGTCGTGGCGGGAGGCTTGGCTGATGGCGTGCCAGATTTGGTGCCGTTCGTTGCCGGCGTAGACTCCTTTGTGTCTGACTGGAAGTCGCCCATCAGGGCGCCCATCCTTGACTCGACCGCCCTCGACTCTCCCGCCTTGCTGGTCGTCTCCAGCATCAAGCTGTCCACATCCTCGGCGATGCCCATCCCCTTTCTGGACGCGCCGTACTTCTGCAGCGCCTTTACGTTCTCTTCGGTCTGGGCAACCCAGCCCAGCTCCCCCTCGTCGAACTTGGCCACGACGATGCCACCGTCCAAGCTGGAGGCGAAGAGAGTTTGGCCGTCAGGGGTCCAGGCCAGGTCCGATATCGACTTGCCAGTCAGGTCTTGCAAGATGACAACGGGGCGCGACGTGTTGGTGTTCCAGATGCTGAGGGTCTTATCCTGACCAGCGGAGGCAATGACAGTCACCAGCTGTCCCCCCCCATGACCATTCGCGGTCCCGTTCTGCTCCGGCTTGACCGTGTGGAACAGCCTCGGCGAGAACATGCAGACCTCGGTCGGGGCCTCGTGGCCGATCAGGTTAATCTCCGAGTCCCACCGGGTGCGCTCGATGATGGCGACGGAGCTGACGGGCCCGTTGACCGCGTTGGCGGCGGCGATGTGGTTACCATCGGGCGACCAGGAGCATCGTCGAAAGTACGTCGTGAGGGGGGAGCTCTTGAACGGCGAGCTGATGGTCGTCTCGAGAACAAAGTTGTTGATCATGTCGTGCTGCGTCGCGTTCGGGGCCGGGGGCGTGAATCGAAAGATCTTGATGGTG
Organism: Tolypocladium nubicola; assembly: GCA_024340505.1. Taxonomy (NCBI): domain Eukaryota; kingdom Fungi; phylum Ascomycota; class Sordariomycetes; order Hypocreales; family Ophiocordycipitaceae; genus Tolypocladium; species Tolypocladium nubicola. Next base: position 29,962 of record JALHCA010000260.1, read on the forward strand.
CGGTCGTCACTCGCCGTCGCGAAGAACTTGTTGGCCGGGTCAAAGGTGATGCCCTTGACGTGGCTCTGGTGCGCAGGGATGGCCTTGAGCTTCTCGAACGTGTGGCCCGACCAGACGACCACCTTGGAGTCGAGCCCGACGGACACGAGCAGGGACGAGTCGTACGACCAGGCCAGGTCCTGGACGTCGTTTTCGTGGCCGATCAGGCGCTTGTACGTCTTCCAGTTCTCGACGGGGGGCGGCTCGTTGGTGCCAAAGGTGGCCGCGGGCGGGCCCTTGTCGAGGTGGTAGACGCAGATGAGCTTGTCGTCGGCGCCGCTGGCGAGGTAGCGGCCATTGGGGGAGAAGCGCACGGAGTGGATGGTGCCCAGGTGATGGCTCATGTGGCACAGCTGCCGCGGCTTCGAGTAGCTGGCGTCGTTTGCGTTGTAGATGGCCTCGGTCGACCAGATGCGCACGTGGCCGTCGCCGCCCGCCGTCGCAAGGCGCTTGCCATCCGGCGAGACGTGGCAGCTGTAGACCTCGAAGTCCTTTTGCTCGCCGCTGTGGCTCAGCCACGAGGGCTTGATGATGTGCATGCTGGAGGTTGCGGCCTCATGGGCTGGGGGGGTTGGCGATGATGGCTGGCGATGCCTGCTGATGGTGCGCAGCGAGGCTCTCGTTTTCGGTTGACGACGACAGGCAGGGCGGACAGACGCGATGGCGCGCCGCGCTGTCTCGAACTCCACTGCTTTTCGCTGGGCCAGTCGGTGCTGCGCTGCAATGCGGCAATGAGGTCTTGTTGGGCGTTGGAGAGCTCCTTAGGGCGTCCTGATTGGCTTTCCGGAACAACTTCGGCGCGCTCCTCTGAAGCCGCATCGTCTTTCCTGCTGGCTGGTGCGAAGTAGCACAACAGTCTCTCAGCATCACCCTACAATGCTGGCAAGCCGGGTACCCTCGTCTCGACTTGGTCTCTGTTTCCGCATTTTCACTGCTCTCGCCGATAGATGTTCTCTGCCACGAGGCTCTCTCGGCACTCAATTCACAGTACCGGCTGCAACGGGTCATGTGGCGCTCTGGTCCGCCAACGAGTCGCATTGCGCCACGGTGAGACTCGGGAACGCAGCATCATCCGCCATGCCGCCCTATTTACGCTGATGTATACGAGTCTTACACGGTCGATGTATTGACCCCGACGGTTGTACGAAGCCATGTCATTCCCAAGCAATTCACAGATGCAAGGACTCAGCCTTGTCTGCCATCCTACGCATCCGGCAATTGGCCGAGGCGAATTGATACTCTGCATCATTCACCAGGACCTCTGCTTTGCGAAGTCCAATGGCATTGGTCTCAAATCCCGGCGTCGTGGGCAGTGGGCACAGTGGCTTCTTGGTGATGGCACACCAACTAGTCAGCCCAGTCTCGTTAACGGAACATCTGAACAGTGCCGTAGCAGCTTGCTAGTGCAGGCTTCCCTTTATTCCTTGCTGCAATGTCGGAGCGTACGAGTAACTCGCTGCGCAACCAAGTTTTTGAGGCACCCTCTTTCTACCGAGATCCCCATGTCAAAGACGGCGAGGATAGGCTCTCAGACACGAAGCTTTCTTGAACGTGCAACGTCTCCCAAGCATTGATGCTGCAGACCTCTTTTTGCAATACACCATTCATTTGCTTACTGCATCCGCCTCGAAGACCCATGGTGCGCAGTCTGGCCCAGCCAGCGTTCTTCGACTTGAAGACCGCCATGGACAAAGTACGCCGCATTGGCCCTTGCGCGAACGTGGCAGCGCCCTTCAACTACAGAGTACGTGCACGACTCTCGTGGTTGTTCCACATGACAAAGTCTGAGTTCAGCATTTACAGCATGACCTGTTCAACTTGCGTCCATCCGCCCTTTGTCGGTCGTACATGGGATCGTAGAACAGCACTCTCGTGTATTTCCAATCTCATCATTGTTGCTGTATCACTGCACCTGTGGGAACTGTTGCGAGATACCACCCTGTCACGTCGTTGCCAGCATGATTTTCCCTGAGCCATTATATTGCAAACTTCTGGCATTTACGTAGCCCTTTGCTGCTCGACCCGTTAACGAGCAAGTAACTCTTAAGCAGCTCTTGGTATATTCGGTTTGTCAAAACACCGCAACGATGGGCCTCACAATGCATCCCTGTCGGGTAGGAATCGAGGTGGAGTTCATGGTAGCTACACTAAAACGAGGGGAGAAGCCAGATCACAAGGATACCCGCTGGCCAGACTCCCCCAATAACCAGCACGGCACTGACAATGGTATTTATGGCAACAGCCTGTGCCAGCAAGTAGTATTTCATGCACTCGCAAGCCACGGACTCCCTACTGCTCGCATAGCCGAAGCCAATGCCCTGAAGGATTATCCCGATTCGGTAAAGGACCACCCCCATCAGGTCGTTCACATTGGCAATGGTACAAGGGAATATCATATGTGGAACCCAGACAAGGCTGGCATCGGCGGCAAGGAAAAGCAGTTCAACTACTGGTTCGTAACTCACGAAGCCAGCGTCACTACTGATGTCGAGTATCGCCAAATACAGCCTCCCAAGGGCAATTACAGGTGGTATGCCGTTGAGATCAACAGCCCCATCATTTCAAGCAAAAAGGAATTGGATCAGAAGCTGCCAACCCTCAGGCACGCTCTGTCCAGCATCCAGAAATCGACAAAAGTCTGGCTCAATTCCGAGTGTGGCCTCCACACAGCGCTGCCCTCAAATCAAACAAATCAAATCCGGGCTCATATTTGTTTGATTTGACAGAATATCAAGCCATATTTGTTTGTTTGTAATATTTGAT
>JALHCA010000261.1:0-92775 GCA_024340505.1 Tolypocladium nubicola
TGGGCGGGGCGCGGGACGCGCTGTTCGCGGCGCTGTGCGTGCTGGCTTGTGTTGAGAAGTTGGCGTCCATGGCGAATATGGTGGCTGTCGAGAGGGATTGGGTGGTTGTCATGACGGAGGGGGATGAGAACTGGCGGCGAGGTGCGCGACGTGCACTCTTATACGCGGACTCGGCTTCATGTTTGCTGACGTCTGCCAGTGGTAAACGCCCGTCTTCGTCGGATCGACCTCCTTTGCAAGCTGCTCGGTCCGTTCGCGATATCCGTGGTGGCCATGGTATCCACGCTGGTGGCCATCTGGACGTTGCTCGGCATGAATGTCGTGTCCGTGCTGGTCGAGTACGTCTGCATCGCGCGGGTATGTATCCATCTTCCGCCTCGTCTTGCGTCGACACACGAGCACTCACCAACATCGTACCAACCATAGGTTTACAACAGCGTCCCCGCCCTCCGCAGGACTCCATCCGGCGACGACGCTCCCCCAGACCCCCGTGACCGTCCATCCCGCTCCTGGCTCGACGCCCTCCTCCCCCTATCCTCCCTCCCCTTCTACCTCCGCCACCCAGCCCTCCTCCCCTCCCTCGCCCTCGCCCTGCTCTACCTCACCGTGCTCTCCTTCTCCGGCCAGATGATCACCTTCCTCCTCTCCGTCGGCTACACGCCCCTGCACGTCGGCATAGCCCGCACCGCCAGCACCGCCGTCGAGCTCGCCGCCACCTGGGCTGCGCCGCGCCTCGTCCGCCACGTCGGCCCCGTCCGCGGCGGCATTTGGAGCCTCAGCCTGCAGATGGTCTTCCTCGCCGCCGGCCTGAGCTGGTTCCTCGTCGGCTTTGACGGCGCGCCGGCGGGCCGGGCGGCGTCGGCCACGGGACTGGCTGTCTGCGTGGCCTTCAGTCGGCTGGGGCTCTGGGGGTATGACTTTTGCGCCCAGATCATTGTGCAGGATGTAAACTCTTCTCCCATCCTCTAAATTGAAACTTACTGTGATACTGTTGCTGACCACGCTGTCCTGCAGGAGGTAGAGGCCGACTACCGCGGCACATTCTCAGCCGTCGAGGCCGCGTTCCAGAACTTCTTTGAGCTGCTCTCCTTTGCCACTACAATCATCTTCTCCCGGCCAGACCAATTCCGGTGGCCAGTCATCATCAGCGTCGTGGCAGTGTACGTCGCTGGCGGCCTGTACATCTTGTTCGTCAGACGGCGGAGGAGCCATCTGTTCCATGCTCCTTCATGCCTCAGAACAAAGCCCGATAGTCCCGTTGCGTTGCCATGACCAACAACCATGGCTCACCACACGAAGGGGGGGATTTATATGAAGATTCAGGCTTTGCATAGTAGATTCTCGGCTGTACGGACTACCAAGTATATATACGAATAAAGGGCAGCACAACAGAGCATCCAAACTCCACCAACTCCGTGCATACGTCTAGCCTATCCCATCGTGCCAGGTGCTCCTCACCACGACGGCGCATTCAGCATCGCCCCCATCAAGCACCCTGACAAGATCCCCGTCACGGGCACCGTGATGATCCAGCCCAGGTAGATCCAGCCCACCAGCTTCGGGTTGATGCACTTCCAGTCCCCGTTGGCCAGGCCCACGCCCACCGTCGCCCCCGCGATGCACTGCGTCGTCGACACGGGCAGCGACAGCCTCGTCGCCATTATCACCGTCAGCGCGCTCGCCAGCTCCATGCAGAAGCCGCGGCTCGGCGATATCAGCGTCAGCCGGTTCCCCAGCGTGCGCATGACATGGTAGCCGTACGTCAACAGGCCCAGTACGATGGCGCCGCCGCCGAAGCAGAGCACCCAGAGGGGCACTTCGACCGTCTGCGCCACGCGGCCGTTGGACCACACCTCGTACGCGGTCGAGAAGGGCGCGATGGCGTTGGCCACGTCGTTTGCCCCGTGCGTAAAGGACGCGGCGGCCGCGGTGACGATCTGCAGCGCCGAGTACATGTACTCGGCGCGGTTGTCGTAACGGGTGGCCCGCGAGTGCATGTCCTCGAGATCCCACTGCAGCACGGCGTTGCGATTCTGCATGCCGACGACGTCCTGCTCGATCCCCCGGAGGAGGAACCTGTTTGCTCTCCAGGCAATCACCCGTAGGCTGCTCGGCTGTCCTGGGGGCCGGGGGGGCACTAGCTGGTCGCATTGCGAGCCGCATCGAGGTTCAATGGTCGAGGGCGAAGCTTGTGCAGGCAGTGGCAGCATGAGATGGTCGTCCTTGTCCGTGCCATGCGGCTGCTCGCCATTACCCGTCTGCACCGACTGCAGCATCAACTCCGAGGCGCGAACACACTGCAGCTCTTCTTGGGTTAGATAGCCATGGTAGTAGTCCCTGATGTGTGGCTTAATGAATCCGTTCGGGGTAGGAGGCGGAGGCTGGCGCTGCAGGAGAAAGGGGCCCTGGAAGACGTGGTACCACTTCAAGGTCCAGTCCTCGCGCATGATCCTCACCCAAAGGAACGGCATGATGAACACGCCCTGCATCAGGGCGCCTCCGGCAGCCGTCGCCAAAATGATGATGAGAATATCTCCAGTGGGGAGATCGAAGTTGTCGACGCCCTTCCAGACGACCAGCACTGCGCATATCAGTACACCTGTTGGCGGCTGAAGCTTCAGAGGACACATACTTGTGATTGCGCCCACGGTCAGGAACGTGTAGAGCGGGATCGAGTAGAAGGCCCGGCTAACCGCCGTCCGCCGCGTAAGAACGGTAGACTTGGCGAGGAAGAAGAGAAACGCGCCGACAACCCCTGCGAGGAGCGGCGCGACGATCCATGCGACAAAGACCTGCAGGATCCCACCCCATCCCCAGTTGAGCTTTTTGATGCCGATCGAAGCCGTCGCCACGCCGATGAGGCCCCCGATGACGGAGTGGGTGGTCGACACAGGCATGCCGTACCGTGTCGCGACGGTGAGGAACAGGGACGAGGCCATGATGGTGCACATCATGGCCAGGAGTAACACCGCCGGGGCGTCGGTGTAGTTTCGCGGGTCGACGATCTTTGTCCGGATCGTGTCTGCCACTCTGCTGCCGACGGACACGCTGCCGGAGAACTCGCACACCGAGGCCAGCACCATGGCCTGCTTGAGCGTCAGCGACCTCGAAGAGACTGACGTCGCGAACGAGTTGGCGACATCGTTGGCGCCTAGTCGCAACCGGAGTCAGCTGGCCGACTCTCTCCACATTTGATGTATTGCGAGAGCCACGGTCAAGGCACTGGTAGGAGTTGCTGATGGCAAAGTTCAGAAGATAGGCACCCACCAATGTTCCACGCATCGAGAGACGCAAATACCGCCGTTACAGCAAAGATGTAGTCGTATTGGTGCAGCACAGCCATCGCCAGGCTGCCCGGCTGAAGAACAGCGCCCAGAGGTATTCTCAGGGGCGTCGCGTACGAGTTGATGCGGAGGCGAGCAGCACCGAGCCGGCGGCTCAATCCGTCTATCAGATGAGCCAGCGTCTACCGCAACATCGCCGTCCGTGCCGTCATCGTGAAAAACGCGAGGTGTCGATGAATCAGAGCCTGGGACGAGCCGACTCGAGATGCAATGAAAATAAGAGGTGGTCCAAGCTGGTGCAGCACGGCGGCACGCGCTTCTAGAACCTACATGCAACAGCCTCACCGATGCCTACCTTGGCCAAGCTTGCTGGTGTGAAGCCAGCACGGGAAACGAGGAGTGCCCTCGATGAATGGCTCGCCAGCTGTGTGCGCCACCCGGAGCTGCTGATTCGACAACCTTGAATCGCCCGCCCCAAGCAATTCGACGGCCCATCCCTGGGCGCAACACATTCGCCAGACAGCTTACCGGCGGCATGGAAGGTTTGGGTGGCAGCGTATCTGGAACTGCGTTGACTACTCGCAGGGGGCGATGGCGTGTGCCGTCCGACTGGGTTGGCCATGAGCCAATGACGGGTCACGACGCCGCCACGAGTCGAGCCCAGCCCTTGAATCACTTCTCGGAGAACACACGCCCAGGCACTGCTCACTCTCAGCACACTATATAGCTATCGGCTTGTGCCCGATAGCTGACGGCGACGAGTTCCTGCATTGGGCTGTGTCTGAAAGGTGTACATCGTATTGCTGTCATGCCCGCGAACTCTGGGTTCTCAACGAACCAGCTCGGCCATTTCATTCTTGGGCATTGCCAACTTGACCTACAAGTTCGGACCGATCTTTTTGCATTTCTGTTCCTGAATGAATGACTACATTTTCTAAGCTCTCATCAATTTCCACTTTCAAGGAGAAATCATGATCAAACAACCAAACAATAACGAGTGTGATGAAGCTGGCATAGACGAAATACGACACTGAAACCTCTTCCTTCGGGCTCGTGGCCCTAACCACCCTCATATTCACTAATGTGCGGAGCGCGGCTTCTCCTTGGTAGGGTAGCTAAACGTCGGGTCAGACCAAGTCCCGTCGTTATTCTGAGTGACAGTGGCGTTGGTCTGGCCTGGCTTGGCTTGGGTGAAATCGATTGTCGCAATCGCGCCGAGGGTCGTGATGTCCACAGCAGTTCCGGCTTTGTAGTCTCCAGTGCCGACATAGTAGATGACGTTGGGGGTGAGATCGTACCTGACGCCGGGCTTGGCTCGCCACACAGCGACGGGAACAACGTCCAGCGTGTCGTTGTATTTTCCGAATCCGCAGTAGACGGTCTCTGCATGGGGTCAGCCAGGTGCACGTTCTACCGTCAGGGCAGGACTCACTGTATCTGTCCGGGTTGAATGGCTTGGTTTGGATGCCGAAGGAGTGCTCCTTTTCGGTCGTCCCGTACGGCTCGACGAACTGGGGGCCTTCGTTCACTATCTCCAGGACCGGGGCTGTGCCCGGCTTTTTGTTGCTCGTCAGCTCGACCGCGGCGAAGTCGCTGGTGGAGACGACGACGCCATAGTCGACTGGTTTCGGCGCTGTTCCACAGATGGCAAAGTTGGCGACCTTGACGTCGAACACTGCTCTGCCATTCGGAGACGGGACACCGGGGGACTTGATCCAGACGTTGCTGTATATCTGTCCAACCGAGGCCGATTCGTCCGGGCTTTGGTTGAAGAAGAGGTAGTTTTGCGTGTCGTCGGACTTGTTGTGGACGGTGACGAAGTACTCGGCGGTAGACATTTTGAGCTGAGATACCGATGCTCAATTTCTGCAGGAGTTTGGATAGGGAGATATTTCTGTGACGAGGAAGACGATGGCTATGATTCCTGGTCTAGGCTGGGAGCTTTGAGTCTTATTTATGCTTTCTGATGAGCCCTTGCTCCAATGTGATATTCTTCCCCCGAGCCTGACACCTCTCTGGACGATGCAGAGCCAGATACTGTCTGCCACGTACAGAGCTTCCTTCCGTAATACACAGCAGCATGTTTACGCAACGCAAACTATTTCGTAAGCCCCAGACGGGGGGTTTCTTCGCTGGGGTCCTTGGACAGCTGGCGTTGACAAGCCAGATAGCAAACAGCGTGGCAAACTGTCTTGGAGTAAGAGCGACAGTTGGTCTATCACATTGTCGAGAACGATCCAGCTTCGCCCCCTGAGACACTGCGTGCATGGACGGATCTGGACCACACGGGCGCTCATACGAAGGCTGTGTAACGGGAGAGCCGGCAGGCCTGGCTATCAGCGTCGTCCCAAACCAAGACAAGCCGAGGAAGCCACTCAAGGTTGCAATGCACCAAGGAACAGGTGATTCCCCGCCGCAGGTCGGTGATTTACTGCGGCACGGGCCGTATATGTCGTGTCGGTCTTGGGAGTCGACAGATGTGTGATTCGCGGTGAGACATGACAAGCCAGTCATCTCGAACTATTGAGCCTAATACAACCTTGAATCATGATCTAGAATGCTCTCTACAACAATATGTCGGCTGATAGACCCCCGAGAGCAACTGTCTCCACCGCTGACTATCTTGGCAGCAGTGACAGTGGCAAGAGCAAGAATTAAGCCACAATAATAAAAGGCAGCTATGTCCCTGGTCCAAATGCATAACTAGAGATAATACTTCTGCCTTCAACCCTCGTCCACGAGGCTAAATCATGATCCTAGGTCGATGACCGGAGCAGGGATACAACTACATGCTTGCCCATCCCCCCTCGCACGCTCGCGGAAGAAGCTGTGGTCACGAGAAGAGAATGTATTCGCAACTCGAGTTGGATCTACAAGGCTTCCAATTGCCAGTGGCGTCCTGTCGGCTGCTTTCAATACTACCATCGACGGCAGAAGCTCTGTGGTCCCCACCACAGCGTAGTACGAGATGAAGCTCCAACCGACAAATCGCGGGAGGAGAGAAGTGGCTTTGCAGAGGCGCAGAGATGAAGTTTTGCAAACTGAACTTTGTGCCTATTTCATCTACCGCGGTTGAGCCTAGAGTGGCTTGCTCCCATCCAGCTCCCGCGATCCTGTCCTCTGCCAGGAACAAACCCCGGCATGCGACTTTGACGCCGGAACCACAAGCGTTCACAGTCCTGCCCATACACAGGACGTGGCCGCACGGCCAGTGCGTGTACAGCTTACGACACTCATGCAGGACGGAGCAAGTAATTAACGGATAGTGGATAGACCTGGAATACGTAAAGATGCCCGGTGAGGCTGCCAACTCTGGCGAACTGAGGTTCGCGGCAGGGGAGGATGCATAGCAGGCATGCAGTCGGCCGAGTTCGGGTCGAGTCGCCACCAAGTATAGCCTACATGGCCCCACAACCTTAAACCTCGGCCCATCTAAACCTCCGTACTTCGTACTTCGTACCTCAACCGTCATCGCCATCATCAACCTCCTCAACCACATCTTCACACCACCGCAGCAGCTCCCACCATGCCTCGCCTCGGGCCCCTCCGCCGCCCCCTCCTCCACCTCCGGCACGCCGCCCGCCCCTCCTCGACATTCACCCCGCGGCCCTCGCCGCCCAAGCTCCCCGCCGACCAGCAAGCCGAGTTCGAGCGGCTGCAGCGCACCGCCGCCGTGTCCGCCGCCTTCCAGCCCGCCACGCCGCCGTCCACGCAGCAGCCGCGCCACGCTACCGACGCCGCGGCGACGGTGACGGCGACGGCGCAGACCGCCGAGGAGGACGCCGACGTGAACCGCGGCCTCTTCCGCGGCGCGCCGCCCGAGTTCAAGGGCGACGTGAACCCCAAGACGGGCGAGGTCGGCGGGCCCAAGAACGAGCCGCTGCGCTGGGGCGGCGCCGGCGACTGGAGCTACAATGGGCGGGTGACGGATTTCTGAGGCGGGCTCGGCCTCGACGTGGGAGACGCGGCGGGACGAGGTCGACTCGACTCGGCCGGCTCTCCGTCCATGGCCTCAAACGATGAACATGGCCGCGACGAAAGGCGGGCCAGAAACAGGCGCTGCTTTCTATAATCACCACACCAGGCAGACACGACGAATACGAAGAACGGTGGCGATCCTTCACGGACGGTATGGTCTGAAATTAAATCTGTATAATAGGCGTACAAAATGTACGCAAGGCATCCAGCAATTGGGTATTCTCAAGTACCAATGTGCCAAATCCCGTTGCCCCTTGACAATAGTGATACATGATGACGTTGCACTTTTGTCGCTCCAAACGCCGGCTTCTGTCTCGCCTGTCGCTTCCAGTGTTCACTTCCCCTCGACCGCCGGCTTGTTCGCCGTATCCGCGTCGGCCATTTCGACATCCTTGTCCGGCGCTTCCTCGGATTCCTTGGGTGCCTCAGAAGCCCTGTCGTGAGCCAGCCGATTCTCTTTGTCCCCCTCGCTGGGCTCGCGCGCCTTCTCTCCCTTGTCGGCTGTCTCCTTTGGACCCTGCTCCGTGTCCTTTCTGCGCCAGTTGCCCATGACCTCTCCTCGTATGATCCCCGGTTGCTCCTTGTCCTGCTGGTGCTGCTGATCCACGCCATTCATATTGCCGAAACTGGCAGTCACCTCCTTCATCACCCTGCGCATGCGTTCTCTCCGCGCCTTTCCGCGCAGTCGCGCCTGGGGCTGGGCTCCGTTCTCCACCCAGCGGATGCTCTTGATCATGTAGCTGATGCCATCGTGCACCGAGTGACGTGCACCGAACTGGCCGCCGAATTCGCGGCTCGTGATGCCGTGCCGCGTCGTAGCCGAGTACTTGACGAGTCTTGGGAGGATCAATATGTTGATGTGCAGATCGCGGTCGGCGGGGATGGACAGCGGGCCCGACGATGGCGGCGATGTGATGAGCCCCTCGGACTCTAGATCGACAGCTTCGGCCGTCTGGTTCTTCGCCTTGCGGCTCTTGCCGTCATCCAAGTCGAGCATCGCTGCGTCGACCTCCTCAGCCCATTCCCCTTTGATCCACCCTCCGTGGATGCATGCCGCCACAACGTCCGAATCATCGGTGTAGACGTCTGTTCCCCACAGGTACGCTCTCGCAGTAATCTCCTCGCGGGCCACCGCGGACAGGTGGACAAGCGGGACCTTGACGGTCAGAATGCAGTTCTCCTTGTCCTTGATAAGCTCCCAGGGAAGCGGCTTCGGGTTCGACGAGAAGCCCCTGTGGCTGGGCGTGTTTGGCAACAATCGCCCTGCCCTCAATCCAGGTTCGTAGATGAAATCACCAAGATGGTGGCGAGGTCGGTCAGCAACTGCGTCAAGCACGGCCCTGGATGACACAGTTGTCTTTGGCTTCGGCGGGATGACGGTCGCGAGGCTCTGCGCCGGCTGCTTGGGTTGTGCCCCCTGCGCCTGCTGGCCTGCCCGTGCGCCGTGATGGTGGTGGTGGTGGTGGTGGGACCCAGCGAGGGTCTTCTCGGTCGGAGAGGCGGTGAGGGTTACGCCTTTGAGGTTCTTCGACGGCGGTATCCCAACCGGTGGTGATGCGACGCCTTCGGCCCCGTGGTGGTGATGGTGGTGATGGTGGCTGAGTTCCTGGTTAGAAAACGCAAGGAGATCCGTGAGGCCGAGGGAAGGGCCCTGAACGTACTGGTGATGGTGATGTTGGTGCGCCTTTGCCCGCTTGTTGGCTCGGCCGCTCGGGGTGAGCCTCCCCGAACTGTCGTCGTCGGCCTTGCTGTCGTCGTCCTTAAGCTTTCGTCTCCTGCCCTTGGCGCCCTTTCCAGTGGCCTCCGGGCCAGGATCAACGGTGCCATTCTCGCCTTCTTCTCGTTTGGCCGAGGCGACATTTGCGTTTGAGGCTATACCGCCGTACGCCTGGGTCGCACCGGATGCCACTGGGCTCGATATGCCGGCAATGCCACTAACTCCGCTCCCGATGCCCGAGAACATGCGGCCAAATTCGCTTTTGATACCTGGCTCTGCCGCGGGTCCTGGCTGTTGAGGTTGCGCTCCCTGGACCGCCTGGGGCAAGGGAGAAATGCGGCCCTTGCGGCTAATATCCTGGATAGCCAGTAGGTTCCGCTGGTGAAGGGTTGGCGGTTCCTCGGCGGCTCGGCTGCGTGAAGGGTCAAACGGCGACGGGCCATGCCCGCCGTTGTAAGCTATCGAGGGCGGCGGCGGTGCTTCTTCGCCGGGTCGGGGGCGATGCAGCGAATGGGGCTGCTGCTGCTGCTGCTGCATATGGTGATCCATCCGACCACGGTCGGGAGAGTCGTACGGCTGTGGAGGAGCGCCCGGGGGGGGCTGCGGGTGAGGCGGCGGGTATCTATTGTCGGGAGGCGCTGCCTGGTATGCAGGCGCGTGGTGTGGCGGGTACGAGGCGGATGATGGGGGGTACTCCTGGGGCGGACGCTGGTGGTCCATGGGAGCCCGATAGCTCGACTCGGCAACGTGCCGTGCCCATTGCGCGTCTCTGGGATCCCGTTGGTCGCGATTGTCGGGTGGACGGCCGTACTGAGGCTGGCCAGGATGAGGTTCGCGGTGGCCCATTTCGTGCGGCGACATCAGGTGCCTATGGGCATCGCCACCTGAGTACGCGCGTTCCCTCCCTTCGCGCTCTCGCTGTTCGGGTGCGGCCTGTCGCTCTCGCTCCGCTCGATAACGGTCGTCGTACGGGTACGGCCTCAGCCCTACGCGTTCGGGATTGTACTCCATGCCCGCCGCCGGTCGGCCCACTTCTTCCCGACGTGCATATGCATCCTCGGGCCTTGCCATGTCCAACGGTCGCGGCGCCATCCCGCCGTAGGGCTTCGGCTGGTTGCCGGGCGTCGGCGGCCGGCCGGCCGACATCCTTCCCGTCTCCCTCGACGCGTCGGCCGATGCAGATGGGTGGCGCGCATGGTAGCCGGCCTGAGGCGTGCCGTATCGCTGGAGCTCGGGCGTGGAGTAGTGGCCATGGGGAGAGGGAACGGCGCTGCCGCGAGGGTCGTACGGTCGCTGGTGATCGGGGGTCTGAGGACGCCGGAACGGAGGGTAGTCTGACGAGGCCGAGTGCATCCGCGGCGATGCATGGACGGGCGGCGCAAAGCCAGGTCCCGACCCGGGGGGTGGTGCGGCGGTGTGCGGAGGATAGTGTTGAGGAGGGGGCTGGGAGTCGCGCGAGGCCGGCGACGGGCCACCAAGCATCGACGATATCGACATGGAGCTGCCGCTGGCGCTGCCCGACCGCGTGATGGTGCTCAGGGCGGGGAGCTCTCGGCCGGATGGGAACGACGACGGGGGGCCGACGGCGACAGGGGGCGGTCTCGGGGGGGGCGGTCCGTAGCCCATGGCGCCCTGCGGCTGCTGCTGCTGATGCTGGTGATGCTGATGCTGCGGTTGCTGATGCTGGTGCGGCCCCGGCTGAGGGGGCGACGTCGGCGGAGGCGGCATGGTGCGACTCAGCTCCCTGGCTGACGGGAGCGACGAAGCGCTCTGAGCGCGCGAGTGGCCCAGCTCGGGCAGGCTGGAGCGCGCAGCGGGCGGGTAGTACGGCGTGTCGGACGTCCGGCGGTGGTCGGCAGCGTACGCAGGGCCCTGGCTGTGGGCGCGCGCGGCGAAGGGCGAGTGGCTCGAGGCGGCGTACGATGCCGGTGCGTTGCTGGGGGTGAAGCTGTTGTTGGAGTTGGGATCGCGGCGCGGCGCAGGGGGATGAGCAGGAACTGGTTGGGCCTGGTGCTGGTGCTGGTGCTGGCGCTGGCGCTGTCTTGGATCCATGGTCGAGCCGAGTTTTTAGCTCGGAAATTCCGACCGTTTCCGTTGGCTGGGCTGGGCTGGGCGGCTGGCTGGCTGGGGCTGGGGTGGCCAGTCGCCAGCGAATGTGCAATGACGAGCGCCGGGCTGGGCGACGAACCCCAGATTTTGCTGATCGCCTCGGGGCCTTCTCTGTCGGGTGCCGCGCAACAGCCTGACAGGCAGACGCACGCTCGGCCCGACGAGGCAGAGAGCGTTCTCAAGGCGCCAGCGCCAACGGCAGCGGTGAAGCGGTGCGCCCTGCGTTATCTGAGGGCCGGAGGAGAGACGGACGGCGACGGACACGCAGAGGGGGAGGAGAGGGACGAGTGTGAGTTGCAGTCGACGAGAAATTTGCGTCGCGACCTTGGAGCAGCGGCAGACGCACGCACGCACGCACGCGCGCACGCACCGGACCCCAATTTGCATCCTCGCTCCGCATCAGCTGGGTGCGCGACGCCTTCGGCCTGTTAGCGAGGAGCTAGGAGCTAGGGGGGTGGTGCGATGGATGGATGGATGGAGCCAAAACCCCGGACGGAGAAGCATCCAAAGTCTATCAGCGCCTCCGGGTGGCAGCCGAGTCAGCGGCAGGGGTCTGCCGCGATGCCATTGGCGGCTGCAGCGCGGGAGGACGAGACACAAGGGTCGCGGGGGCTGCTGGAGCCATGACGGCGGTTCGGTTCGTCCTCGGGGGCAGAACTCAGAAGACGATCTTCATCTGCTCTGCTGGGATCGTCTGGGAGGCGACCAGGCATCCGCCGTGTGCGACGCCGTCATGCTGCGACGCCGACATGGACGCCAGACGATGCAGGCTCGGCCTGGTTCAACCGTTCAAGGGTGGAGCGCGAGCAGCAACACGGCCCAGGAACGGCGCTCCGTCGACGGCAAACAGCGCGCCCGAATGATTTTATTGGAGGGGCCGCGGCCTGGCAGACGCGGATGCTCGGAAGAGCTAGGCTCCAACGCAGGGCTTATGCAGGGAATCTCGATGGCGACTCCGCTCGAACAGGTGTGGGAACGACTATTCGGGCTTCGTTCGGCCTTGACACGACGAACGGGGCCGGTTGGCGACTGGCAGCGGCGGAGGCATGTTTGCCCCGGCTGTCGATCTGTCTCCATGAAACCGGCGTAACGGCATTCATGTCCTGGTGTCTTGGTGTCTCGAGCGAATCGTCGACGGGGTCATGCAACGGCCCATCGCCTGGGGACACCCGGCCGGGGGGCCCTGGTCAGCCATCCGAATCCACATCGAGAGATTCGAGACCAATTCACCGCCCTCACGAGTCGCGCTCTGCTGCATCTGCACACGCCGTCTTCCTGCTTTCGCCTATGTGTCGGCCGCAACGCGACCTTTTTGGCAGTGAAACAGCGCGCCAGGACGAAGCCACATCTCGATGAGACATGTTAGACGGACCGTCCAAGTGCTGGGTCACTGCCGTGTGAACTCGTGACACGGCGGGACTGTAACCGCCAGGGTCTCCAGGCCGCCAGGCACACCGAGTCCGGAGCAGCGCTGTTGCAGCCGTTGGGGCACCGTTGCACCAACAATTCGCCTGCTTCATCCGTGTGCATTCCGGTGGCTGCGCCGCCCCTCCATTCAGAGTCGTATTGCAGCGTGCGGGCTCCTGCAAGTGTCAGCCACTGGCGGACAAGCTTTATGCCATGGCCAGGAATGCCTCTGGAGTGGGGGTATGCGACTCAGATCCAGCCTCCCGAGTAAGAAGGCTGGGGGATTCGAGCAGAGATGGGGGCAACGTCTGGCTATCCTACCTTTGCCGAGGGCGGCGTCGAACAGCAGATGTTGTGAGGGCAGCAGACTGAATTTCGGTACTACGTATTACAGCCTGGATAGTATCTATGCCTGCCTTCAAGAGTCCAACTCGCAGTCGTCTGGGTCGCTCTTCTCTCCGGCTGCACATGTTTCCGCAGCCCGGACATTGGAGGACGGCCACGACAAAGGGGTGATTGCCCGTGTAAGCGAGTGAATAGCCAGTGATCAGTTGATTCTCTGCTCATGCTTGGTCTGGAAGCTGGGTGTTAAGCATCAAAGCCTGGACAAAATACTCCCGGCAGAGACCGTTTACGCCAGACATGGGGGGAAGAGATTTGACTCTGGGACTCTTCAAGCTAACGAGCAGTTTGTTGCAATGGAAAGTCATTGCCTGGCGCTCTTACCCCGAGGCACCTATCGCTCGTTCTTTGCCTCAGGCTCAATCAGCCGACCCACGCCGGCTCCCTACCTGCTGTTCTTCACATTTCCAGTCCCGTCCAGTATCATATCAGGAGCAGCAACGAAATGGCAAACCGCCGCCTTGGGGACCTCGTCGAGAAAGCTGCCGCGCAGCAAGGTCTTAGTTTCGATCCCTCACAGCGCCCGTTCAACAATGGCAACGCCCAAGATCCGCCTCTCCTCCGCCCCAATCGAGCCCCCAACCACATCCTTCTGTATCCCGGCTGCTTCAACCCCCCTCACAGAGGCCATCTCGCACTTCTCAACCACGTTTTACAGAACGCAGGTTCCGACCTGTCCCTCGCTGCCGCCGTCATCGTCTTCACAGACGACGACAAGCTCGCGGCAAAGAACCGCAAGGAGGAGCGGCCGCTTCTGCTTAGCAAGGCGAAGAGGGTTGAGCTCTGGCGCGAGGCAGGCATCGCCGACGACCGCGTCTGGGTGTTTGGGGGGTCGGAGGATTCGTGGAAGGGCCTCCGCGAACAGCTGCAGAGGAACCTTGCGCAGCAGAAGATTGACTTGAGGTTCCTGTTGCTCGTTGGCCCTGACTGTATCAGTGCGAGATCTGTCACCGATCCCAAGAGCTGGGGCTGCGTCGAGGCGGTAACGAGCGACATCTCTCGGCCTGTCGACTTTAGATATCCCAACTCGTTGCGTCAACTCCCCAAATGCTCCCCATGGGCTCCACGCTCATATCAGTCCAGTGGACACCCGAACACTACAGCAGTGGAGACGACCGGCGAGACGCCAGCTGATGGTGAGAGCCTCTTACGTTGGATATGTGAGTCAAACTTCTACTAACGCATACAGTCATTGCAGGAGCAGATCACACTTCCTTTGCTAGCTATACCTCCACTGCAGTATTGTCTGTATGTCAGACGCTGCGAAAGCCCTTGCGACGCTATCGCTTTGTCCCGTGCGAGTTGCGTAGCCGTCCACAGGGCGACGCACCGAGCTCCACCGAGATTCGTCGAATCATTGCGACTTGTGGAAGGGAGCAGCTCAAAAGAAGGCTCGCCAAGTTTGCCCTCAGCCCGTCACTCTTGGCAGCATACGCCCTCGAAGGGGGCCCCTATACCGCGCCAGCACCTCGCGCGAAGCCCCCGGACCACGAGACTCGAAAGCTCAGGGCAGCCGCGGACGTGAAGTGGTAGTGGCTGTTTTTGCCATGATACGAATGCGACATTGGGCTGTGATACTACACGAATACCTCGACTCAGGTCGCCAACTTTCGGGTAGTTGCAAGTTGGGTGATGGAGATGCACAGTGGTCGCGAACTAGGCAACTGCATTCTCGGAACTCGAGGCTCATGTGCAAATACAAGGAAATGATCCACATTCCCATCATAGACACTCGCCTCGTAGGAGAAGCAATTTCTACCCTGCCCATGCTTGTTTGACTGCACGTACGACTAGGCTTTGACGCGGCGACGTCTCCGGCCTACCTCGTGGCTTGCTACGATAGACTCGGGCCCTAATGATCGTCCCGACGGCCCGCCCCTTAGTGCAGTGCAACGGTGGTTTTATGGGTCGTCGTCCACGTCAGCCTCATCTTAGACTGCACCGCTCAGATGTTTCTCACCTTTGCGTAACCAACGGTTCTGCATCGAGCTCCCTCACGGTTACTGAACACACACTGCCACCCTGCCGAACGATCGCCATCCCATCAGCGCCATCATGGGCTCCTCCGACGTCCCTCCGCCCACGGCACCGGCATGGCTCATCCCCGCATCGACGGCCCTCCTCGGCAGCGGCATCGTCTTCTGGCTCGCCTGCTACGTCCTCATGACGCGCCGCTCCCTCGCCACGCATGCGACGCCCATACCCCTCGCCGCCCTCGGCGTCAACCTCGCCTGGGAGGCCGTGTACGCACTGTACGTGACCGAGGCGCCGCTCGAGCTCGCCGGCTTCGCGCTGTGGCTGCTCTTCGACATGCCCGTGCTGTACGCCACGCTCAGGGCCGCGCCGCGGACCTTTGCCGGCTCCCCGCTGGTCGCGCGCCACGCGGGGCTGCTGCTCGGCGTTGTCTTCGCCTTCGGCCTCGCGGCCAACGCGCTCTTCGCGGTGTGGTGGCTGCGCGAGCCGCACCGCGGCTACGGCGACAAGACGGGCAAGACGTGGAAGGGCCTCGAGGCGCGGGACACGACGGAGCTGGCGTGGTGGTCGGCGGGCGTGGCGCAGATGACGCTGAGCGTGGGCGCGCTGGCCATGCTCCTGCAGCGCGGGCACTCGGGCGGGCAGAGCTATGCAATCTGGTGAGTTTCCCGGCGCGTCATCTCGTCTCTTCGTCGTGCCATGCACATATCAGAGGGGAAATCGCTGTGTTGAAGAGGGGCGTGGGGCGTGTCCTCATCCAGCTTCTTGCACCGTGCCCCAGACTCCGACTGACTTCGGGTCCCGGCGCTCTGGTCACGGCCTGCCTTGACACGGAGCAGAGGGTGGAGACTCGGGACCCGACAGTCGGGAGATCATTTTCCACCGGCGCCTGGGGCCCCGTCAGGGCCGGCGAGACCGCTGGCTCGCCCTTCGCGTTTACGTCCTCGGCTCTCCGAACCTCCGCTGACAGACGGCGCGTCACTCAGGTTCTGCCGCTTCCTTGGCACGCAGCTGGGCCTCCCGGGGACGTGTGTCCTGCTGTGGTGGCACTGGCCCGAGGCGCACGGCTTCGTCTTCCACCCGCTGTCCGTCATAATTGTGGGGACGTCGACTGCCTGCGATCTGGCGTACCCCTTCCTGCTCGCACACGTCCGGTCGACGGAGAGGGTGCTGCCTGACGGGACGGTCGTTGTTGGGGATGACATGCACGAGGCGGTGGCTGGAGACAAGAAACAGAACTAACGCGCGAGACGCCCTTGGCCCTGCTTGCGCGCAATATCGTCACATCAGGGCTGTACGGATTAATATCGAAATAGACGCCCTGCAACACATGGCAGGCCAGACCCCCCGCGAGCTGAGCGGTGCCGTGCAGGGGAGCAATGTGATGAACTACCAGGTCCTCGGGGCCATGCGCAAATGGAGCCAAACTCGACAAAGGCGTCCCGATCGTGGCCATTTCGCCCAATGTTGAAGATCCTGCTCGACCCAGCTATGGGACGAGCAGGATTGGCACGACGTGCGCCATACTGCAGGTGCCAGAGGGGGCGGACAGCCGTCCAAGCCGTGGGCTGGAGGCAGGCGCTTGCTTGCGCCCAATAGGTGCGCTTCATGGGGGGCATCTCCTCCGTTCCAAACTGTCGGGACGCCATATGAGCAATCACGAGACAACAAGGCTTGTGTCTCAGAGACAAGCCACGGCGTGTGCCCGGTCAGCGAGGCTGCGTGCAAGGCTGCTACGTATTTCCGTCGGCCGCGCAGTATCAGCGCCCTTGCTATTGTGGGATGCATCCAGGATGCCGGCCATCCGCGCAGGTGCACGCCCGAGGTAGCACCGCAGACGCCCGGCTTTTTCCTTTGTGACACCTGACAGGACTTGGTATCGCACTGCTGTTTGCGTGCTTCGCACCCGCCAATGCGGAGGAGCAGTTCTGCAGCGGACGACGGGCGTACCGCAGGCAACGCTTCTTGGCGCGTTGGTCTTGCAAAGGCCGAATCGCCCCGTTCGAATGTCCGAAGGTTCCTCGCCCTCGTCTGGGGGCGGCCTGAGCAGAGCCTGCAGAGCTTGCAGGGCCAACGACAAACGCGTCCCAAAAGGGCAGTACGAAGTGGCAGAGGTTGCGTGCTGCGACCAACACGGCGGGGGCATGTCCGTGAGTCGCCTACCCAACATGAGGTGCCATTCCCCGCCACGGGTGCTGCTTGTTGGTCGCGGTCGAAGAATCATGCGGAGCTCTCGTGTCCATGCCTACCTCGTTCTCGCCACGTCAATGCAAGTTAAGGGCGCAGCAGCAGCAGCCTGCTCCATCGAGATGGTGTCTTGGGCGTGCTTGGGACTTGTCGCCCGCTTTCGTCCGCGCGCATCCATCATACACAGAAACGGAAAGGCTGCAGCTCGCAACATCGGTGTTGTAGTGGCCGGGCCATGTAATACGTAGGTTGCTCCGCGGGCCGGTGATCCGAAACAGCCCTTTGGGGAACGCACGGCATGAAGGCAGCAGTGTGACGAGAACTTCCATCGCAGCATGGACGGCCTGCCCAGTCACATGCTCGCGGCGTCATGCGATAGCAGGCATCGTCTGTTGGCGCGCCGCAGGCATATCTTGTGTTAGGTCAGGAAAAGGTGGGAAGTCGTCGGAGTGATGGAAGAACGTGCGGACTAACATGCGTACTGACGGACTATTGGACACACCACGCCCGCTGCACCGTTGGACCGCCGATGGCAGACGTTGGCCCTCGCTCCTCGTCACTGTTGTCCGTGTCGGCATGCAATGCAATGCAATGCAGGGTCGCCGTTGGTGAGAGCCCCGGACAGCGCGGCGTCCGTATTACCAATGCGCCGATTTCATGAGGAGCTCGGCGACCGAGTTAACTGGTTGCTTTGGGTCAGCATCGGCGACCGAAAGTGTTGGGGCTCTGTTCAGATGCTGGGCATGGGGTCAACGCGGTCGTCCTCATTCCCTCAACGGATCGAGAACATGTAAGCACGAGAGCGGCTACCATGGACTGATTCGCGGCGAGGACAGGCCCAGGCACGACACCTGCGAGCTTGAGTTTGTAACCCCCAACACCCTGGGGCCAGAACATTGATACATGTCAGGTCCTCGACCCTTGGGCTCATGACCAACGCACCAAACGTCATGCTTGTTCGGCCCCGGCATAGATGGCCGCGCTCAACATGCTCACGATAAGTATGCCAAGTCCTTTGCAGACCAGGTTCCATCATCATGGCGATATCACCGGGGTGAGTGAAGCCACAAGTCGTCTGTTCTATAACGGCAGTGCGGACTGACATGGGCGTCGGTGCGACCTGAGGATTGTACTTTTGCACAGAGATGATAACGGCAAGTTTTACATCATCGGTATAGCGGCGGCCAGCATCCTGCGCCGTTGGATGACACGACGTCTTCCATCTCGAACATCAGCAAACCGCCCTCAGCATGTGCAACCGCCGCCTTGATGAGTAGTCTAGACGTCTTGTGATCCCGTGACACAGAAGCATCCGGGCGCAAACCGCCGCCGCCGCCGTTGCATTAAGCTTCCATCCGCGGCGCCAGACCACGGTGGCGTCGCTCCGCTGCTAGGCCTCCCGCTCTGCTCTGCAGGTCAGCCCTCGGAACCACATCGTCGCTTCTCAGGTCCACCTGTCCACTTGCCGAGCGCCTCTCCGCACATCTCCCCAGAGGTATCCGCACCGTTGCGTCCGTCGGCTGCCGCCCGGCCGTTTGCGCCCCGCGGAGAGGACGTTGCGCTGGCGTGAGTCGTCGTCGCCGTACGAGTAAACGACGTCGCTTCCAGGCGAGGCAGGGCATGTGGCAGGGAATTTTGCGTGCATCTCCTCTGCGTCAGGTGATGTCGGTCTGGCCTCAACTGAACGCGCCCACGAAACGCAGCACGGCTATAGCGATACCGCCTTCTCGTCAGGTGCCTATCTACGCACGGGCGGCTCTATAACTGTCAAGCCAGAGGCGCCTAAAATAGACCGTCGGTGAGAGGCCGGGTGAGCATCCACGGCGTTGCAAACGGCAGCTTCCGCACTTCAGAGCAGTCCGTACTCCGTACTCGTACATACTCATATGCAAGATGTGCCCTTTCCGTGCCTCCCATCCAATGGCATCACCGGCGTGCTCCCCGAACGGGATGCGCCCAGCTGCGCGCGTCATGCAGCCCAGCTGGCAGCGACCTTGTCTCGTCTCGGCCGAGAGAGCCCAATCCACCGCCTCGCTCGACGCCGACGCACCGCGGCCTCGATCTCCATGCAGGCCCAGGCGTCTCGAAATCGCCGACGGGACGCGCGCCGCGCCCGCCCAAGGCGTCGGGACGCTTCGTGCCGCGACGGGCAGCGCGCGGCCGTCGTCCTTGCTTGCCTCTCCGTTGGCTTGCTTCGCACCCGCACGGCGTCGCGAGCGGAATCAGCGCGTCCTGGACGCTGGGAGGTGAGAGGGAAGCCGACGTCCTTCGGGGAGGCGACGGCCGCCCCGCTGGCGGAGGAGGCGAAGGCGCCCAGGGCGGCGGTCAAGGATGACGGGACGGTCGAGATGGTGGCTGCAGTGGTGTGGCCGCGGCATCTGGCGGGCTCCCGTCGTGAAAGGCGTCGAGCGCCAGCCCGTGAATCTACGGCTCATGTCCGCAGAAGATGCGACGATGCGGCACGCGGCTATCGGTGGCCTTGGCCCGCGTGCGACAGCAGCCAGGGTGCCCGTCCAGAGGCGAGCGGTCATCTCGGTGCGGACTGCGGACAGTGCAAGCACACGATGCCTCATCTGAGGACGTCGACCTCCTTGGACGCACCGATGCGCCACCGCATCCGCCCGCCGACCAGCGAGCAGGCAGCCCCAGCGCCACCCGCCCAGCTGCCACGCCTCCCGGGGCAGCCCGCGCCCGTTTGACGCAGTTCGAGGCTGGCTGGGCTGGCTCACGGGTCCAGTCGAGGGCCCCATCCACGATGCTCGTGGCCAGTGGGCGAGGTCCGCGTCACGGCCGCACGGCGGGCCCTCCCACCCGCCGCGCACGCCCAGAACCGGGTCACGTCACCGCATTGTCTTGTCCTGTCCCGTCTTGTCTTGTCTTGGGAGCTGTGCGTCAAAAAAAGCGTTTACTACCAGGCACTCTTCTGAATCTGTATCAAAGTAGACCCCGAGAGGAAAACCGGGGGCGGTATGCATCGCCCCCGTCAAGGACTCGAAATACAAAACGCCATGTCCCGCGCGCCCAGTCTTACATGCTCGTCCGTGTATGAGCTGAAGGGCCAGAACCCCCCAAACAGCCGCCCTGATGCAACCCGAACCTCGACTGGCCCGCGGCGACCGTCCAATCACGCCGTGCCAGGAGCATGCGCGGATTGGCATCCCGCTCCCTGTCCTGCCGGCCGGCTGAGGGTCTGCCAGCCACACTGTCTCCAAGCAGGATGCCTCGACCGGGTTTCCGTTTGCTGTGCCCTCCGTGCAAGGTCCCTGGAAAGTCTCCATTGCGCCGCAATGCTCCTGCGGGTTGGTAGAACAGCGCGTCAAAGAGCAAAACACCCCGGCAGAGGCCGATACACGCTCAATGTACATGTCTGGTTCGCACCCAACGAGACCCGTCTTTCCGTACCGTAAACGTCCATCGCCATGTGCTAAATCAAAGGTGCCCATATCCGAGGGCACTGTGCAGTTTTTACCCGTTAGCATTTTTTTTTCTTTTTCTTCTCTCCGTTGGTCTGTGCCATGTTTGATCCGTCCCGTCTACTTCCTAGTTCTCCGCGGCTTTTGTCTTTCTTCACTGAGGTGACGGCTCACGAGCCCCCGCATTGGCGTCGCGGCAGCGGCCGTTGGTGGGGGCGTTCGTGTCGTCCAACTCGCAAGCCATCGAGGCCCGAGGAAACCCATCCGCCACGGCTGATGGGTCGCAGCGCCAAACCGCTTCGCGAAAAGCGAGGCGCCCGGGCGTCGCTGGCTTCCTGCCCGTCCTCTCCCAGCGAGGCCGGGCCAGCTCACTGCGCAGAGACGTGCTGCGGGTACGGATACGTAGCCATCCTGGGTTGCGGCCGTCGAATCAGCTTCGCCCACGGGTGGTTGCTGGGCTGCCGTCGTTCACGGCAGGCGGCTGCAGGTCCGGTCAGTATGCAAGTGCCGAGACGGGGAGTGCGTGATGGACGAGGGCGGTGCCATGAGGAACATACAGCAGATGTCGTTGCCCCTGTAGGATGAAGTCAGCACAGTGTCGTACATACATGCGCGTGTGATGCTGGTCGGGCATCGTGCGTCTGGGTGCGACCCGACGAGACTCACCAGTATTGCTTGCTCACCACCGTGGGCGGGCATCGCCGCTCCGTCTCGATGTACTTGGAGCACCACGACTCGACGAGGTGGTAGTGGTGCTGGCAGCTCAGCTCCTTCTGTTGCCCGGGCTCGTCAGTACGGACGGATCGCAGCCGGCGGCGCCGGGGGCCGTGGCATCACTCACGTAGATGTAGTTGCACATGGTGACTGGAAAGGTCGAGGCTGGCTGGGCCGTCGTATGCGAGAGGCCCGGTGATGGACGACGGGTGGAGAGTGTTTCGGGGCCGGGGACGTAGTGCTTGAAGGTTCAACGGTCAGACGTGGGAGGGATGAGGGAGGTGGTATGCGTGCAAGTGGGATAAGAGCGTCTGATGGTATGGGGGCTCTGGGGAGGCGACTGGTGTAGGTATTTAAAGATTCGGAGACTTGGGTTCCCTTGTCGTCTCTCGTGGCCAGGTAGCACGGTCCCACCAGCTTTATGGACGAGGTTCGACGCCGAGCACTTCCATTCTTATTCTGATTAGGACCGAGACCAGACCAGAGCGGCAGAGACCTCGCCCGCTCCGCCAGATGGGACCGCGACACCCCTGGACGGTGGACGCCGACCGGTCTGAGAGCACCCCTACATTGTACCCCGTACCGCCAGCCGTGACGGTGTGCCAGTGTGGGAGCAGCACACTGACGCCGACCAGGGCCAGGGCCTTAATTCGCACCCTTGGGCCCGCCTGGGCCGCTGGGGGGCGTGGGCGCGGGCCGGGGGGTGAGGCGACGGCGAGGTGGGAGTCCCCGATGTCTGATGTCTGATGTCGCTGGCCGCCGCTCCGATAGTTGGATATCGCTCGAGCGGCGGCGTCGGGCTGCATTGGACTGGCTGATTGACTCTGCCGTGCAGAACGCAAGACAAGCATGCAGCCGCCGCACGGACGAGCAAACGGCGTCGCCTTGGTTTGTCTCGAACACCTGCTGCGGCACCGTTGGGAGCCCCGTCAGAGACAGCCTCGAGTCAAGCTCGCTGCGTGTCGCGTCACGGCGCACCCACACCAGGTAATTGGGCCTCAGCCTAGCCGATGGCGTCACGAGGCACGGCACAGCACTCGTCACCCAGCCCAGCACCCAGCCCAGCACCCAGCACCCAGCCCAGCATCCAGCCCAGCACCCGTTGGGCCTCTGCAGGATCCGCGACAGCCATCACCCCCCGCAGCGAGAACCTCTGCGGCCAGGATGGGGTCGAAATTTTCACCACGCCACTGTGCCCTGTGGTGGGCAAGCCGCAACACCAGCGCGGGCTCGCTTTGCCGACGCGGGATGCCTCGCCCCCAGAGACGGTGCTTCATGCGCGAGGGGAGGCCTCGCTCGGGCTTGTCGATCGCGGCTTCTAGCGCTCTTCGTCGTCGCCTCAGAACGAAACTCGATGCCCGGCCCTCCTAGCGCCGCCTCTGTCCCCTGCCCACGCCGGATCGCCTCGCCTTACTCGTACGGTATTTCAGCACCCAAGCAGCAATCCCAACCAGGCCAGGTGCCTTTGGTGGGACGCTGCCCGTCCCACGTGGTCGGGCCAAGGACCATCGCCGGTCAATGGACCCCCGCGTTTGTGGTGTCACAGCGACGCCAACCAAGATTGCCGGCTCCTCTGATCGTGCCGGCCAGTCCGCCCGTCTCTCCACGGCCGACGGACGTACTCCGTACTCGTACGCACAGCAGCCTCCCTGCCCAGCTAGCCGTCCTGTCCCGGATCGCGGTCGCGAATAGGATCTCTGCAGCACTTGCCCACCGCCCCGACCCGAGGCACGCTACTCGTGCTTTGCTTCTCCAAAGTCCACTGTGGCGGGGGGAGGTCTGCCGTTCGGTCATATCCGTGATGGGGGTTGCCGAGCGAGGAATTATGGAATTATTACGATGCAATTTGTAAGAGTCGTGCGCCTGGTTACGCTGAACACTCGTGACGGGGCCGCCCAGCCTGTCACCCGCAACCACACATCCTCGCGCCTGACGACCATGGCCAGGCCAGCTCGGGATGCCTCGTCGCAGGTTCTGGCTGAAGTGGGAGCCGGAAGTCGGTGTTGGTATTGGACGAACAGTTGCGCCCTGCCCGTCGCAACCGACCTTGATTTTGGAGGGACATCTTCTTGGGGCTGCCTGCTCTCGTGCTTCGTCCTCGGAGCACAGAAAGTCCCGCGGGTTCCTCTTCAGGCAAAGCCCACAATCTCTCGTGCGTCACTGCTTCCCCAGCTGTGTGAGTCGAGCGTTGGAGGATTTGCAACGGTGCGTGCGGCATCGACGACCGCCCAGCCAACCATTGCAAGCTCCCAGCCCTGGCCACGGCCTGTCTGTGCCGCCGACCGGGCAGTTGGAAGTCGCAGATACAAAACCACACCGGCAGCGGATGATACATGGCCTGCCTCGCACGTGGACGACGACTCGCCCGCTGGGCCTCACCGCTCGGTAGTCGTGACGGCAAGCCGCCAGCCTCTTCTCGCATTCGGCAAAGGACTGTTGGCACAGAGTACCATGTACGTGGTACGGAGTGCGGACTGCGGAGCACCAAGGTACCAAACAACGCGATCGTGGGCTGTGCTCACGACACCAACAACACGTGTTCGATGCCTGACCGTTGGCTCTAGCGATGATGCTCCCTGCTGTGTGACGAGCTGGGGTTGCTGAAGGGAGGGGGCGAATCTGAGTCCACACCGACCAACGTGCTGAGGCTTTGACGCGTGAACGCGAGCTATGGCCGTCCGCCTTCCCAATCGAGGACCGGTGAAGATGCGGCGACATGGGTTGTGACGCACCAGCCACGCCCTCAGATTCCTGTTTTGCGAACAGGCCTACGGACAACGGGTAACTCGTACTTCGTACATACGAGTAGGTATTGCTCTTGCTCCGATGATGTAATCACGCTTGGAGTAGAGGTCGCCTGTCGCACCATCTCAAACCGCGGTCCGCCGGCGACACCGGCAAATCCGTCACCATCGCGATACGCGTACTCGTACCTATACGAACACGCAGACCCTGGAGCCTGGGAGCCCCTGGCGCTTGTGTGGATTCTTCCTGAAATCGAGATCCACCACGCCCAATTGCCAATTACATGCCGTATTACACCGAGCACCTCTCAGCCTTGTGCTTGAACCCCTTGCAGACCGAAGGGCAGCTGAGGCTGCTGGCATGAATGCACACCGTGAGCTTGCGGACTTGCGACGAGCTTCTTCCCAGACCCGGGCTGGCTGCTGTGCATGGCCCGATCGACCGGACGCACGCCACCGACAAGGTGTCGCCGTGGAGGTGACTGAGATGAGGTGAGCAGCGGGCAGATGCCCGTTGCCCTGTGACTCGATCTCAACTGGCAGGGGCTCGGTGACGGACAGGGTGTCGGGGAACCTCACGGCCAACAAATTCGCCAAACAAAACAATGCCAAACCGAGCGGTGATGAAGCCTGGTCGGTAGCGAATGCCAACAGGTGCTCGTACATGGAGCCTCACACCGCCGCAGACGGGGCGCCTTGGGGCCTACGCTACGGCTCGGCTCATACTCCATGATGGACCAGACCGGTTCCTGTCGATGGGTCGCGGAGTCTCCCCGGCTCCCGCTGTCGAACCGAGGAAAGGGGAATCGCAAGATGGTTGTGTTGGACCTTGCCCGTCGCTGCCCAGGTGCTTGGAGACACTGACGCCATGTCTTCGTCGTTTTCCCAGTTCATTTCCAGTGTTCCGCGGCTTCCTGGTCCAGGTCCACGGAACCAAAGAAAGACGGGGGCTGTCCCGCATGATCGGCGACCCAATGGCCAATCAGCGGCGTCCCAGCGATTTGTCTTGTGCGGACAGTACGAATACCCGGGACGTGGACTCGGTTCCCGTTGGCAGGGCTTTAACGCCGATTAGGGACTCGTCCCGCTGTCTCTGGCAACTCTCGGCTGTCTTCAATGAGAATCAAGCATCGGCCTTGAGCAGTCGAGGTCTTGGCGCAGCTGTACTCGCGCTGCCGTGTTCGACTCTCGTGAGCCCCCGTGTCCCTCCGCCCTCCGAAGATACGAAACTGTGGCGGCAGAGCCTTACGGCCGCCCGACCGGAGAAACACCCTATGAACTGTTCGCCGCGGCCTCTCCGAGTACTCGTACGGAGTTCTCGGCGCAACGGGCTGATGCGATGACCCACCTGTCAAGACTGCAGGCCTCGCGAGCTTTCTTGCGTGCAGATGCCAGTAATTGGCGAGACACAGCCCGGCTCGGCAAGTGCCCGTATCGCATGGCGTCAAGGCGTGGGAGCCGTTGGTGCCCGCTGCCAGCCAGCTCAGTCTCGCACGTTCAACCCGTTGTCTGGGCGAGTTGAGACATTGGAAAAAACAGTCTCGCAGCGACCCCCACGGCCCGGGTTTATACGTAATCTTCGGCAAGGGCTTGGAGGTCAGATGATTGATAGTCCAGCCTCGACGCTGCATGCCTCCCACCATCACATCACGCCTCCGTCTCACGGCTGCGAAACTGCTCCGCGGGTGGCGCCACCCGCGGGAGTCTCCGTGCCGCTGCGGCGCGGCGCGGCGTCGAACTCAGAACGACGGCGGGACGGCGCGACT
This sequence comes from Tolypocladium nubicola, assembly GCA_024340505.1. Taxonomy (NCBI): domain Eukaryota; kingdom Fungi; phylum Ascomycota; class Sordariomycetes; order Hypocreales; family Ophiocordycipitaceae; genus Tolypocladium; species Tolypocladium nubicola. Next base: position 25,696 of record JALHCA010000261.1, read on the forward strand.
CCGCAAGGCTGGAAACGGGGCGCCAAAGGCGTGCGCTTGCAAACGTTAATTGCGCGGGGCCCTGTGGTGCAACGGCCATACCGAATTCTAATATCTCCGACTCTGCCCGGGCTACGTGGACCTGGACCAAACCTGGATACGAGTACCGCCCAGGTGGTGCCGCTGTCGGGCCGCCATCCATGGCCAAAATAAGCTCTTTTCCCACGAGCAAGCGTTATTGTCTCGCAGGCCGCATTCAGGAAGCCGGCAAGACCCTGTGACCTGTCCAGGGAGTACGTCAGTACTCCGCACTCCACTCGTACGGAGTAAAAGCACACACGGATAGCAGCAAAGAACATCTCCAGTGCTGATTCGGCGTCTGAAGCGCCCTCTCTGCTCGCGCTGACACACGGAAGTGACTGTTCTGGTCGTAGCCAATTGGCTCCAGCGTCCTGGCTCAAACAGCGCGTGGGATTCACAAACAGGTGTCTACGCACTTGCTAGCGGTGATGACTCGCAATGATGAAGAGTTTCAACGTCAACGCCAGGTGAGTCCGAGTCTCTCCCAAGCACCTCGGTCCTGTCCTGTTCGTCTCAGTCCTTGATGCCCGACTTATTCGTGGACGAAGGGGAGCCCTGTCCAGCCGAACCTGGTGAGATCAGTTCATCACACCTCACCGTTGAGATCCACTGTCTGGGCTTGCCCACCCTGACCCGCCAAGGACCATCGGCCCAGTGACACGGTTCTGGGAGACTGAGACTCCGCATTGGCCTCAGATGCTCGAGTCAACTCCGCGCGCCCCTGGTCTCCAGGCACTGCCTTTGCTGTTGCGGAATTTCCATGCCGCAAGCCATGGCAGGGACCCGAAACGGCGTGTCTGGACTCTAGAGCCGCGCTGTTCGTGCTTCATCCGGCATATTAGATCCCGCGAGGGCCACTTGCCAATGCCGACTTGCCTACGGATACATGCGTGCTCATGTGGCATCAGGGAACCCTCGCGGCTTCTTGGCGATAAACCCTGCTCGGCCTTCGCTGCTTTGGGGGACGACAAGTTCAATCTCGGACTCCCGACTTGGCCGAATCGCCCGGCGACGACCAGAAGGGGCACCACCCGACCTGCTGGGTGCCATCGCCCCGCCCAGCGGCTGCCATAAGGGGCATCCGAGTACTTACTTGTACGAAGTTTATTCTGGTACGGCGTGCATGCCCCGTCCCCTGCGCCAATGTCTTGCAACCGATCATGTTCTGTCGTCATTGCTGCTTTGCCAGCTTGGTCCTCGGCCCTACTGAGGTTGAGTTGTAAGGGCACCGCTGGATGGTGTCGCGGTTCGTTTGCCGACCCAGGCAAGGCTCTGGTTGCGGCAGCATAGCATTCGTGACTTCGAGGCTACAGGCCATGCTTGATGGCTACGAGTAGGAGTACTCTGGAACACTCTGGAGGCAGCACGGTTGCCCCCCGCCGGTGACTTCAACCAGGCCGTCGAGCGCGCTGCCTCGGAGGCTCCTACCGAGCAGCCCTGGCCGCCACAAGTGCGGACACTCCGTGACGCTGATACGCTTCAGGTATCGCCTGGGACTGCTTGTCCAAGTCGAGTGTACGAGTAGCTGTGTGTTCAAATCGCTTCGTCGGAGTCAGAGTACTGCGTGCGGACTCCTACCATTGTCCGGCAGTCAACAGCCAAGCCCGGGACATCCGCCTAGCATAAACGAGGAAACCCTCTTGGGGCCTGCTGGTGCCATCGCGTCGTAGCCTCCGTGTCTCAGCCGCGGCTGCTCGGAGTCGAAATGGAGTGGCAAGTGCCATCCCGAGTCGGGGATGTTGATGTCCGCGAGCAGCCTCGGCAACGCGCTCTGGCAGCGCAGACATGGCGAGAATCTGCAGTAGAGGAACCGCCCTCGCTGGAGCACGTTGTGCCTGCGGATCATACGCCGAGCTACCAACCTTCTGGCCGGTTTTCCGGTATTTACAAGCGCCCTGGCTACACGGCATTTCGGACTGTGATGCTGGAAGGCAAGTCTTGCTCGGGTCAACGACAGGGCGCCGAGGACGTCTCTATTCATAATCTAAGTCCTATCCACTACTAATAAAGAGAGCAATGTACCAGACCAGCACATATATCCAAGCCCCTCGTAAACCCCAGTGCTTCCGAGCGACGACAGCCCCAGCGCTCAACAATCCAGAAACGCCTCGATCTCGTCCCGCAGCTCCGCCAGGTGCCGGCCCAGGCTCTCCTCCTTGGTCCGCACCGCGCGGTACGACACGTCCACCACGTCCGAGAACATGGAGCTGCCGCCGGTGCCCGCCACGGCCTTCTCCTCGCCGGCGCGGAGAGCCGGGTCGAGCGCGGCGGTGGCGTTGCGCAGGCGCACGAGGAACTCCTCGGCGAGCTGGATGGTCAGCGACATCTGCAGCGAGGGCGTCGACTCGACGGCGAAGGAGCCGACGGTCACGTCGGGCAGCTTCCAGGACTTGAAGGCCGCGCGGGCGTCGGCCTGCGAGAGCTCGATGCGCACGAGGTTGAAGACGCGCTGGTACATGTCCAGCAGGCGCACGTACGTCGACAGCACGAACATGGAGTTGCCCGGGTCGGACCCGTCCAGCCGGCCCTCGTCGCCGGGGCCCGTGCCGGACAGCCGGTCCAGGATGTCGGCCACGCAGCGCGTGAGCTTGAACATCTCGTCGATGGGGAACCCGCCGGCCGCCTCGGGCGCCCGCCCGTTGCACGCCGCCCCCTGCTGCTGCTGCTGCTGCTGCTGCAGGACGGACGAGAGGTCCAGCAGGCGGGCGTTGATGTCGGATAGTTGCGCCATCCAGTGGATCGTGGGGGCCTCTCTGCTCTGCGTCGGCGCGTGGGCGGCCTGTCTGAGCGCAATCTGCCTGGGCCGGTGCTTGGGTCGCTGCCGCGGCCGTCTGGTGTCCGGGCCGACGTGCTCGGGGGCGCAGGGCCGTCTCCGGGGCGCGATGGTCGGCACGATGCGGTGGAACTGGCTGCCGTCCGCCGGAGAGAAGGGGCCGGGCGCGCCGATCTGCGGAAAGGGGTCTGCGGACGGGGCGAGCTGCTGCTCCCACGGCTCAGTGAAGGACACGGGGGCCTGGAAGGCGTCGACGGTCCCGGGGATGGCGGCGTGCGGGTGCTCCGCTTGGGGGGGCGTCAGGAACGCGAGCTGCCCAAAGTCGAAGTTGAAGTCGCTCAGTTCGAGGGCAGGGTCGGGGCCGGTGACGACGGGGTGGTGCGTCGTTGCGAGGTCCGCGGTGTGAGGAGCTATGGGACCTGCTGCCGAGACGAGACGGTTAGCCGGTGGTCAAGCTGCGTCGAGACACGGGGTGCATGACGTCGCCTAGTCGGCGAGGAAACGTACCAGCCTCGGGTTGGACAAGGTTCAGTTCACTGCCCGTCCTGCGTCTCTTGGGAGATCTGCGTCCGACGACTGTCTGCGGGCCAGGGGTGGGGTGTTGTTGGTGTGGCTGCTGGTGTTGCAGTTGTTGCAGTTGCTGCTGCTGTTGCTGCTGTTGCTGCTGTTGTTGCTGCTGCTGCTGTTGTTGTTGTTGTTGTTGTTGTTGCTGTTGTTGCTGTTGTTGCTGTTGTATGTGCTGCTGCTGCTGCTGCTGCTGATGTTGTTGATGTTGATGTTGATGCTGCTGCTGCTGCTTCTTATATCGCAGAGACGGACTCGACTTGCACTCGGCGTGCAGTCTGACACAGCGCTCGCAGGCCTCGTCGCCGACACGCTTGCAGCTCAGCTTCTGGGAGTGACAGCGATCGCAGGCTTTCCTAATGACATTATCGGCCATGGTCATGGCCATTCCTCCGGGGGCGAGGGCGGACGGCGAAGAGACATGGAGTTGGTTTAAGAAGGCCGGTCTGCCGAAGCGCGAGAGACAACAAACCCGCCCACCCCCCGGGAAGGGGGCGAAATGCAACCGTCCGCGGCTGCTCTGCGCTCGCAGCCCCTCGGCGGCGGCCCTCGAGACGGGGCGACGCCGCTGCTCATTGGCCGTTCGGCAGGGTGCTTGCGCGATCCAGACCGCCGGTTCGAAGGCGGGCGTTGGGCTTCCCGTTGCCACGGTCGTGGATCGCGGCGTGGGCGCTGCTGCGCGCATGGGGTTGCGCTGGCGCCGTCCCGGGTCCGTGGGAACAGCAGCAGCGCGTGAGACAGTGTGACGGCCTGGCCTCGTCCTGGGACGGCGTGGGACGCGTACCAGGCAGACCCGATCCTGCAGATGCTCGCGTAGCCCAGGGCCTCGGCTGCTCGAGCGACCGCCGCGACGGGGGGTGCGCCGTCCTCCGAACAGCAGCAGCAGCGGCGGCGGCGGCTGTCTGCAACTCTGAGACAGCACCACGACGGCCCGAAGGTTCTGCGCTGCTTCGCTCGAGGCTCGTCCCGGCCCAATGGGTCGGTGTGGTCGTGGTGTTCCCCGGGGCCAGGGCCGCGTTGCGACGCATGGGGTTCCGGTCCGGGGATGGCGTGCGTGGGGAGAGGAACTCTTGCTATCTTTGGTCAATCGCTTCGAGGGTGTCGCATGGAGATGCCGTCGGCTGGCCGTCGATGCCAGCGCGAGGTAGTCCCTCTCGGCTCTGCTGCCGCCCGTGCCACCGAGAGCGTTCCTGGAGCTGGACCTCGACGCTCCCGCTGAGCAGGTCTCTGGGACAGCACTGGGGAGGATCTCGCCGGGACACTCGAAGATTGCAGCGAGTTTCAACGCCGAGCCGTGATCGTGGCCTGGGAGGCACGGCTCACGCCTCGCGTGCCGTATGCGGATATGTGCAGGTCATGGCGCTGTGCCACGGCATCACGACCTGGGCTTCGTGCGACCAGTTCGAGTTCACCCCATCAGGGCCTGTTGGCGGGTTCTGGACACCGCATTGCGCCCGGCCTCAGAAAGAACACGGCATATGTGCCTTATCGTCTGGCTTCCCAGTTCTTCGCCGCCAGGCGTCAGCAGCACATGTTTCCAGGCAGACAGCGTGGCCAATCGGCGCGGTGTCGCGGTAGAAACGTCTGACAGAAGACCGGCGTTCGCTGGCATCTCCTGCTCATCCATGCGCCTGCTTCCGAACCCGCAAGGTCCCGTCCACTCGGGAGGCGCCTCTCGCCGCATACTTGGCTCCAGAGCGGGAACTCGGCCGAGAGCAAGAGCCGCGCTGCCTGTCCTTGACTCGGGAAAGCTAAATATAAAGACCTACGCGAGATGCCGACACGGCTCGATACGATGCTGGCTGCGTCTCGCCTTCGCGAGATTCTTCCTTTCCGTCAGGGGTCCACGGGCTTGTTGATCCCGTCAAAGGCGGGGCGCCGTTGATCCTCCCGCGTGCGTGCTGCCAGTTCCGACATTACGGTATGCGGCTACACAAGGTGCTGTGAATGGCCCTTCTCGGATGGTCGTCGTCCATGGCTGGCACGACGGAGTCTCGTACCGACACGGCGGTTCTGCAGCTTGGTCTCCAGATCTGAGATGGCGATGGGCGTCCGCACGATGCCGCTATGCTATCGGGTTTGCTCGCGGAGCTGCTGGTCCTGTTTCTGGATGCGCAAAGTGGCCGGCTTGGGCTGTCCATCCTGAGACTTGGCGAGGTTTTAGCACAAGGGAAAGCTGAGCAGCGAGGAGCTTGACTCCCGCTGCAGGAACGCTACGAAAACCACTGCTCGCGGGAATAGTGACGTATTGATACGTTGCACAAGCTTAAAACTGTTGAGACTGGACTCATTTCTATTCGGGGCCGTACGCGGTCGCACAGAGCACCGCGGCCAGCGCCAACGCGAGTTCGGGCATGAACAGAACCTCAGGGAACAGGCTTCGAAGTAAACTAGTCAAGGGCCCGCGAGAATGCCATGTGAAGTCGCGACGATATCCCCTTCGTGTTGTATGTTTGTGGCGGCTACCCAAGCGAAAGAGGCGTGCAGCCAGCAGGTCTCGTGTGTCGGGTGCACGAGGATCGGACCCGAACAGCTGGGCCAGATGTAGCGGTGAGAAGGGCCGTTCCGAACGTTGTGGCATCGATGTGTGTTGCCTTCACGAGCGCTGTTGACGAGAGCTCAGAGTGCCCGCACATCGCCACCTTTCAAGCACTTTTGCCGGTGGCTGCTCCGAGCCGTGAGAAGTCGTGCAATAGTTTTATGAGTGCGGCGGTTTTTTTGGGTGTTTGCAACAACAGGCATGATTAACGAGCGCTCGCTTTCCTCACATATCATCAGGCATCTCGTCATATGGCCTCCAATAGTGTCTCCTGCTGGACACAATCTCATCACTCGGCTGGCACCCCGGGTTCCAGTAATCCTCCGGGTCGCCAATCGGCCACATAACTGTGAGAAGCAGCTCGTTGACAGGACACACCTGCGGCCTTTTCCAAGTCGTCCAGGCGAGCTCCTCCCGCAGCGTGTGCAGAATCCGCCGGCTGGCCTCGACGGCCTGGTCCAGCTTCTCCTTCTCGCCGTCTGCGGGAATATGCGACCCAATTGGGGGAGTAGCCGAGGATGCCTCGAGAAGAATGGCCCACATGGTAAACAGTTTGGTGCAGATCCCAGACATGACCGTCTCTATCGTTGTGTGGATGAGCTCGTCCTCGAGGCTCCAGCTGTCCCGATCCAAGTACGTTGGCAGAAGGTAGTGCTTTATGCACACATCAATCGCCTCCGCAGTTCGGTTCCTGTCTTGGTATTCCACCACAGTAATGTCTCCTGGCAGAGGTGGCGAGTCAAAGTATGTGAGCGAGGCAACCGCGACTTCGCTCATGAACTGGGACGATGACAGCTCCGGCGAGGCCATCACGCTGAGCCGGTTGGAGAATCTCGTCACAATCATGTCAACGACGGCTTGCCAGTTCACCGTAAATCTCCTGGGCTTGGTAAAGACGTCTCGCACGTATGACTTGATGTCCGTGAGCTCGTCCAAGCTGGCGGCGGCGAGTCGATGGAGATCAGGCCGTCTCGGGTCCGTGTTGGAGATGTTGACGGGGAAGAAGTAGCCAGAGACCATGGACGAAAAATCTAACCTCACTCTGTCCCCTCCGAGGCCATCGTAGCGCTCAGCCACGGCCCGCGCCCACTGGTAAAGATTCATAAACTCATCCCCTCGCCCGTCGTCGTGTAGGACGGTGCGTCTAATGGTCACGAGGTCGACGCCGACACTGAAGTCGCAGTAGACCACCTCGAAGCCGATCTCCATGCGCATGAAGCCGTCGTACCCCCACTCTTTCATCAAGTCGCAGATGTTGCTGGCGCGCGCCAGTTCGTCCATGAAGGGGTCCCAGTCATGGCTGGTATTATTCTCGCGCAAGACAAGGTCTTGGGTATCAAGCGTCCCCATATGGGTCTTGCCGGCACTCATTCCATCCACGTAGAGAAGGTTCAGGTCACGTTTCGCTCTATACGTGTGGAAGTAGCCTCGCAGATTCTTGTCGTGCGGCGTTGACGCTCCGTGGCTGGATGCATGGCCCAGTGGCTTTTGCGCCGGATGCATTCCGGGTCCTCGGCTTTGCCGATCACCACGAAGCCGCCTGGACTTGGCAAAGGCTTCTGCGTGCTCGACCTCAAACGCCAGCCATTCGGGCCCCGGGGGAGGGCTGTGCAATTGAGTTCCGTGATACAGCAAACTGCCCTTTGGCATCACAACGGGGAAGAAGCTCAAGCCATTGTGCCTGAGGGACGAGCCCCACTGTCTGCCGGCGGAGTGGATGGCGTTGAAGATGTGATGGGCATTGGCTTGGGCGCTCTCGTGATCGGGCTGGATGGGCGTTCTCGATGCATCAGCCCAAGGTTGTGAAAATGGCGCGCCGAGGATGGCGCACAGCGCGAGCGCCAGCTTGGTGAACCGCGCCATGGCCGACGTTCGGTGAGGTGAGTTGCCGTTTCTTGGTGAGAAGAAAAGATGACATGCTTGCTGTCTCGGAGCGAGTCGGACGTTTTACCTAGGATTCGGCCTGCCAGCGCAGACGCGCGTCCGTGCAATCGGAAGCCGAGCCTTATCATCGACGCCCTTCCGAATGTGGCACGTAGAGATCCCCTGTTGCTGACACCACCACCCGTCGGCAAGATCCGACCTCGAACTAGTTCAATGTTGTTGGTGCTCCGCTGTGTACGGAGTGCGTAGCCCAGATATAAGACCCCGAGGGCCGTCTTTTGCTCCTTTGCGCCTTGGATTGTGTCGAACACGGGACTGATGCAGTATCGATGTGCAACAGCGAGATGTGGCCGCGGAGAGTGGAGCAAACTCGCAGCAGAAGCTCCAGAGGTTGGAGAGGCGCAAGCATTGAATCTCCCACCTCTGCGCACGTTTGCAAGACAAAAAGCAAGCCATGGGTTTACATTCACAGCCATGAAGTTGAACAAATTATTTAGGTGCCTTTTGGCAGCCTGGCAGCCTGGCAACCAAGGCAGCCACTCTCTCGACTGCAAGACTCCAAACACCGCAACACCGCACCTTCCGTCCAGACTGACGATACTTGACATCGACCTCCCCCCGTGCTAATACTCCATCCTACATCCTTGTGGCCGAGAGCCTAACTTTTGCTCCTCCTGGCCCTTTCTGCGTTATCATCTTCAGCTATTCATGCCGAAGCGACCTTGGCTTATCATTCGTTTCTGGTTGCGCGTTTCTCGTTTCTTTGTTTCTCTCCTCCTTTGCTGGAACCATACAGCTTAAGGCTCGGGCTCGGGACACTTGGGGCCCTTGTCGTCCCTCTCGTCCCTCGACTGTCCTGACAGGCCCTGCGCCATGGAGCCCCCGACGACGGACACCACGCTCATGAACCCAGAGCGTGCCGGGATGCTGCGTGACATTGCAGCTGGCGGCGCAGACAGGTCCCTCTCGCCGCCCGCAGGCCACGGCCCAGAACTAGGGCCACGAGCCAGCGGCGCCAACGTGGTTGGCGTCCGGCAGGCCAGCAAGGGACCCAAGGTTCCGATCAAGCGCTCTTGTAGCGAGATCGAGTCCGAGGGAGAAGATTCGGACGCCGCGCGCGGGCGTAGGTTTGACCAGCGGATGTGGATGAGGATGAGGCATCCTCCCATCTTTCACCCCCGTAAGTATCGACCAGGCTCATGAGCCGTCAGGTCGTATCCCTAACGACATCCCAACAGCGCCAACTCCAACCAACGACACGGTTTATCTTGCAAGTCTCCTGCGGCTTCGTCCCTTGCGGCTCATTCTTGAGCCGCCAGCGACGAAGTCCAGTGCTCCCTTGGCCAAGACGCACTCCATGCACATCACCGATGCCGGGCTCGTCCTCAACGAGGTCATGCGCAGAACTTCAAACCTCCCCATTCTGCGCTTGCCGCAGTTGGCGGACATGGGCGGCAAGCTCGCCGCAGCCGACGGTGGCATCGACAGAGTTGCCCATGGCAGCCTCTTGGAGGACGTTTGGTCGGGACTCAAACCCACAGAAAAGTACGAGTTCGCGCGCCAGCTTCGCAAGCTTGTCCAGAGCATGCGAAAGACACCCCAGAGCCAAACTGGTGCGAAGCGGCGACAGGTCGGCTCGGTCGTCTCCGGCGGGCACTCGCTGCTTCTTGACAAGCACCCGAGTACCACGTACTGGGCCGTCCGGACTCGGCCCACGCAGTCTCAGTTTGTGGCATTTCTGACGTCCACGTTCCACCCCTCTGTTCCCAACGCCGTCGCCGCGAGGATAGCCTCCCGTTTCAAGCAGTCAGGGCCGCTTGTCCTCAGCCACGGCGAGCTGTGCCCACGGAACGTCATCGTGAACAAAGGCGAGGTAGTGGCCATCGTTGGGTGGGACTGCGCCGGCTGGTACCCGGAATGGTGGGATTATGTCAAGTTCTTCGAGGCCCGTACCACCGTCAAGAACCAGGACTGGTATGAGTATGCCAGCGAGATTTTTGACACGGAGCATACCACGGAGCTGGTAGCGTACCAAGGCGTCGCACGGTGCCAGGCGTGAGTAGGCGATGAGCGGGTGCCCTGCATCAACATCCGCGCTCGGATGTTGGTGAGGGCACCGTGCTGGGCGCCTGCAATCTTTCGTCCCGGTAGGCCGCCCACGAAACTTGCGAGTCGGGGCGCCTGGATGGTCATGCATGAAGCGCGGTGGTCAGGTGGCAGGGTTCAGCAGGGAGGCTGGATGACTGTGGCAAAGGCAGCATGGTCACCATCGGACGGCGAGCAAGGACTAGGAGCTACTTGGCAAATGATTTATCAGCCCTCTCTGTAATGTACAACAATTGCGAACTCGTCTCCTCAACGGCATATCGGCTCTGCGCGTAGCTGCCAGATTACTTTTCAAATCGCTTGGCCACGGTGCCCCAGTTGATGACCTCCCAGATGGCGCCAAAGTACTCGGCCTTGCGGTTCTGGTACTGCAGGTAGTAGGCGTGCTCCCAGGCGTCGATGCCGAGCAGGGGCTCGAGGTTGCCGGTGACGGGGTCCTGGTTGGCGCGGGTGACGAGGCCGAGGGTGCCCGACGTCTTGTCCTTGACGAGCCAGGCCCAGCCGGAGCCCTGGATGCCGGCGAGGGCGGCGTTGGCCTGCTTCTTGAGGTTGCCAAAGGAGCCAAAGTCCTCGTTGATGGCGGTCTACGGGATGTCAGCCACGGGGCGGGTTGCGAGGGAGGAAGAGCGCCATGTAATGCGTCGGGGAGGGCCTCACCAGCAGCTTGCCCTCGGGCTCGCCGCCACCGCCCTTGCCGTTGGGGGCGAGGTTCTCCCAGAAGAGCGAGTGGTTGACGTGACCGCCGCCGTGGAAGTTGAGCAGCGGGGCCTGTGCGGCAGCGGCCTTGGCGTCGCCCTGGGCCGCGGCGGCGGCGAAGGCCTCGCTGGCGGCGTTGAAGCTGTTGACGTAGGTCTGGTGGTGCTTGGAGTGGTGGAGCTCCATGATCTGGCCCGAGATGTGCGGCTCGAGGGCGGCGTAGTCGTCTAGCCGGCCGTACCGACGCTCCATCAGCACTGCGTCCTGCCTAGCGGGGGGACGACGGGGGGACGGGGGGACGCACAGGGCAGGTCGGGCAGCGTGGCCTTGCCGCGGACGAAGCTCGCGGCGATGGGCTTCGCGGCGCGGGTCCGGAGGCCGGCGCGCAGGGCGGGCGTGGTGCGCAGGAGGGCGGACATGGTGACGCTGCTTTCGCGGTGAGCTTTGCGACGACGGGGGTGAGCGCACGAGGATTGTCGCGATGGAGGAGGTGGGATTGAATCGGAAGGAATTGCGAATCGAACTGGGACGGACGGGATTATAGCTGGCTTACCAATGGGACGGGGGTGGATGGATGGGGTCGACGGGTGAGTGGGCGATGATGATGTCAAGAGCGGGAGGGAAGACGTTCTTGGGTCTTGGGAGCTTTGGATAGCCGAGCTTGAGCTTAGCTCTATGTTACTTTGCGCTGGGATCCCTGTTAGCTGTGGCTGTGCCGGTCGGGGTGTGGCTTGTAAGTGCTTGACGCTTGCTTCGCAATAGAATGGCCTGGCTTTATTTTTGTTCTATTTGTATATGTTACCAATTGTAAATTATTCAAGTAGCCCATTGTTTGCATCTATGATATCAAAGCTTGGGCTGTTAAGCTGTCTTGTGATGGACCAGGGAGCGCGCTCGAAATTCAGCAGCCGAAGCAGACCTCATCTGGTCCTCATCCACAGGGCACTTCCCTTCAGCCAAGCCTGCGAAGCAGACTATTTGTCACATGTCCAAACAAATGTAAAGCTTAAGTACACAAGTACGAGTAAGTACACACGCGCCTCGGATCTGGTAAGAATGCCGACGCGCTGGCTCGGTTCGCTCGTCGCGCTCCGAGCTCCAGGGTAGCCAGCTGTCGGCCGAATGCGAGCAGCGTACCGACGCTTCCGAGCGTTGTCAAACATGAGCCCGACGCTCGGCGTTGAGGCTTGGCGAGATGCTAGAGCTAATAATATGCTTACTCGGCTAGCTGAAAATAGTTGACGAGTACGGATAACGTTCAGTTACTGTTCGATGCTTGCGCCTGCTGACGTAAGCATTCCGGGGAGGCTCCCGCTCGATCGCGTCTCGGAGACAACTCGCGATCACACCCACTAACACGCCGCGCTCGAGCCAATGTCCAGGACGGCACAGGCTCAGAATGTCGTACTACGATGTTGACACCATCTTGACTGATGCAGAGGTACCGTCTCGGCCCGGCGGTCCAGCGCGTCCCATTGCCCGCTAACACCCCCGCGCCAGAAAGTCCCCTGCCAGTTCGAGCTCGACGTCCCCTACCTCGGGCACCTCGACAACTCGGCGGGCCTCAAGCCCGGCACGCCGCTCTCGCTGCCGCTCTGGCTGGCCGAGATGCTCGCGCTCGCGTCGTCGGGCGACGACGCCCCGGCGCCGCTGACGCTCAACCTGCCGCCCTGCCTGTCGGAGCGGGTGGCGGCGGCGCTCAAGGCCGACCCGCGGGCCGTCGCGCTGCGCGACCAGAGCGCGCACCTGTACGGCGTGGGCGTGCGCATGCTGGACCTCTTCGACGAGCGCGAGCTGGGCGCCGTGCTGCGCCGCACCTTTGTCGTGCGCGCGCGCGACGTGGGCCTGCACGCGCGCAAGGCCGACGAGGGCGTGGGCGGCCAGGGCGCCGAGTTCCTGCGCGGCCTGGACGAGTGGGAGAGGGCGCTGTTCCGGCGCGGGCACGAGGGCGTCAGGGGCGCGAGGGAGTGGATGGACAGGGTGAAGAGGAGCTGAGGGGACGCCGGGCACTTGACGAGGAGGAAAGCGTGATGGGATATGGCTCGTGGCGTGGATATGGTGAGGATATGATACCCTGGATGGCAGACGGTGCTGCACTCGTAGACGAATAAACACCCTCGACACGTACGCATGATGGGTCTGCGACGGCTTCAACGCTACAAGCGTCCGACTGCTGCTCTCGACCGTCCAAACCGCCTCTCCTCCTCCCTCAGCGCCGCACCCTCCACCGCCCATACCGCCACCACCGCGACCCCCAGCGCCATCCACCCAAACGTCACCAGCATGTCGCTCATCTCCAGCAGGACAAAGTACCTGTTCGAGTGCCGCACGAGGTGCGCCGTGCCCGCCCACAGCCAGTACGTCAGCGCCGGCGCGTGGACCTCCCCGCGCGCGAGCGCCGCGCCCGTCCGCGCCGCCGTCGGGAGGCACGGCTTCCAGAGCCACCGGCCGACGAGGCAGGCCTGAAGCACGGCGACGGGCCATCGGGCGAGGACGAGCTCGCCGAGGAAGTGCCGCTCGAGGGCGCCGCCGCGGAGGAGCGCGCCGACGGCGTAGATGGCCGCGGCGGCCCAGCAGGTTTCGGTGTAGCTGCGCTCGAGCGCTGTGAAGACGAGCGCGATGAACAGCACGCGATGCGCATCCAGCAGCACCTCCGACCGCGCGATCCTCCCGTCTCGTCCGGGCCCCTTGCCCGCATCCCCTCGCCGCTGCCCATCGGCCACGAGCCTCTCCAACAGCACCCTCCGCGCCGCGCCCACGGCCGCGAGTTGACACGCCCACGCGCCCACGGTCGTCCACACGCCGCGGCCGTCCCCCGGCATCCCCTCGAGGAATCCGTGCGGCGACGACCGCGCCAGCCGCATGTCCGCGAGCGCGTGCCGCCAGATGAACGCGCCCAGCCACGGCGCCAGCACGCGGCGCACGTGGTTGGCCACCGCGGCGGCGAGCACGCAGGCGGCTGCGTGGGCGTGCCCGCCGCGCAGGAGGGCGGCCTTGAGGGGTGCGTAGGCGTCGCCCGGGGCGATGAGTGCGGCGAGGGCGGCGTCTAGGGGCGCGAAGAGCGGGCGGAAGAGGTTGATGAGCAGGGTGGTGAGGACGCTGGCCATGGCGGCGTGAGCGTGGCGGCCGTGAAATGCAGGTCCTCAATCGGAAGGCTTATCGCGGGATCTCGCAAAAAAGTACAGCATCGAGACTGACGCGAGGCGCTGCGAGGTGAAAGTGGCGGGCAACCCGTCTGGCTTGTGTTGAGGTGTGGTTGTCGGTGTGGTGGGGTGAGTTGACTCCTCGAGCGGGCGTCGCGCGTGATAGTGGGAGCCTCATGTTTCCAGTTACCAGCACCGGAAGGACAGAGGACATCGCTTCGGGGCGGACGACAGAAAATGTGCACCAGAGAGGTCTTGTCTAATGCCATGTTATGGATCTATTGCAGCGGAACAACGAACTGCTGGAAGCCCAGCGTAGGCACCAATCTGCCGTCTATGTCGAACACCCGAGCCAAGTCTATGCATACAGATCCTGCCCGCCAGACGCCGCTCATCCCCAAACCCGAGGAGCAATCCTTTATCAAAGAGCGCCAAAAGTGTATCCTAGTCATATAAGTCATCACGCCAGGTGGCCAACCGTCCACTGATGCCCCCGAAACGCCGCTCAAATCGGCACCGCCGTACTTGGTACATATCCGGCCTCAGTATCGGTACACCCGTCGGTCCCTGGCTCCCCAGAGCCCGTGATCCCACCGCCAATTGTGGTCTTGTGACAAACAGAAACGTGAATGAGTAACCGTATCCCGGTTACAGGCCTGCGCCATGGGCTCTGCGGTCGCGCAGTCTGGAAACGTATCCCCACCAAGATCTATAAGAGAATGGAAGCCCCGAGAAAAGAGGCCGAGGAAAAGCGCAAACAAGCCAAGCCCACTGTATAATAGAAATACCGAGCTAAAAGTGGAAAAAGCGATGAAGGCAAGAGGGTCGAGGAAAGAATGCCAATAAAACACACACAATGGACATTTGCCAACTGAGAATGATACTTTTTTTGGGGTTTGTTTTTGTGGTTTCGTATATTTTGTGAGGGCCAAACGAGTATTGTACGGGTTGCATTGACCAACGAGTAATCCGAGAATCTAGTCGAGATATTTGCCGTGAGGAAAAATCGTTACATCGTCATAAAAGCACGCCTTGCCGGGTCTCCACAGCGACGGTAGAACCGAACTACTGTAGACGGACGCAGAAATGTGGGGGAGAACTTGCAAACAAGAGATGGCAAGCCGAGATGCGAGGCGTGTGGCCGCACCTTAGACGTCTTCCATGTTCCATACGTAGTCGGTGATGACCTGAGCGTTCGAGTCGTAGAACGAAGTTGGCGTGACCGTGCCGGCCGACGAAGCCGCCACGTATGGAGACTTGCTCTCTCCCGAGAATGCGTACTCGGGTGTCGAGACCTCCATATAGGCGATTGATCCGTATTGGAGATAGCCCATGGATGCAGAACTGGCTGCCATGCCGCTGGGGATGGGCATCGTGCCAGGCGCGTCGTGGAGGTGTCCATCCATGCTGTCGGCTATGGACAAGCTGTATACGCCATCGGGGTCAAATGAGGGAGCGACGTTGTCAAAGCTTGAGAACATGGTCATTGCGGTGTCTTCATCCTGCTCGAATGCCTCGTCCTCGACGCCATCGTCCAACGGAGTGGAGCCGTCGCTGGCGGCGACGAGGACCTCCTCGTACCACAGCTTGAGGTCTGACATGGGAGGCCAGTCGCCGCCCCCCTTACCGCCCCGCTTCTCTTCCGACGAGCTCTTGTTCTTGCCACGGGGGACCTTTGGCTTGAAGTGCGTTCGGCGAAGGTGAGCCGCAGCGTTGTAGTAGGCCCCGTATTGCTTCCCAGAGGCGCAAGCCCGGCACTCGGAGAGCGGGTACAGCACCTTGACCTTGGACTGAATGCCGACGGCGGTGGGGTCACGACACACAAACTTCTTGACAATGCCCTTGTGCTTGGCATTCAGGTGGCGCCGCAGTTCGTGGTCGCCCCTGAAGCCGTCGGGGTGCTCCTCACACTGATTGCAGAAGACTTTAGGGTGCTTGGGACGCTGGTAGGGAGTCTTCTGCAACGCAACCTTGCCGTCCCGCTTGGAAGGGGCAGTGCCGCTCCGAGCCTTCCCGGCGGCGACCTCTTGCGGCTTGGGGGCAATGATGTTTCTGTTGCTGTTCTGGCGAACTCTTTGACACGCTTCCTTGAAGCGCCGCTCCAAGTTCGACCCGGTGGACCTGACACTCGTAACGCTGGTGTTGGAAGCGGATCGCTCCATGGACGCCGAGTCTGCTGACGGCGGGAACAGGTTGGCACCGGGCGTTGGCGCTGACGACGGGTAGCTCTGAGGCATGACCTGTGCGAACTTGGCGCCAACGCCGAAGTAGTTTTGGTCACAAGCCGAGTGCTTCTCTTCGGATTCGGGGATCTCGGTAGCCGCAGAGGAAAACGGGGCGTTCTGGCCCGAGAGATCATCCGCCCGTCGTGACTGGGAGGAGAAGAACCGCACCATGCCAGTCCCGGCGTGGCTGTCAAAGGAGCTGTTCTGTCGAGTCAGGGGCTGCGACGGCTCGATGATCGAGGACCCCGAGATCATCGAGGGGCATGCCGATGGAGCCGGGTTGTTGTAGGCGTCATTCGGAGACAGGTTAGTCCTGGTCGACGCCAGGTACGACTGATCATCCACGCAGTTATTGGCCAAGTAGACGTCGGGCATGATGCCAACGTCCGGGAGGCCGCCGTGCTCTTGCACGCTCGGGAGATGCCTGGTTGCGGGGCTGCCACGAGGCAAGGAGCGGTGATCAGAAGACAGGCATGCAAACGATGTGGCAGCACTGTGCTGTTGTTGAAGCGAGACGCTCTGGTCAGACCGGACCGACGCACTGCGACTCATGGGCTGGGCCGGGCGCTCCTGTTGAGAAAAGGCCCTCCTCTGGCGCATCGGAGCAGGCCATTTCGAGCCGCTTCGAGGCTGCCGCGGAGCGTTAGATGGATGCCACGGATGCACGCGAGGCCACCGGGAGGACTCACCGTCACGGAGGGATCTGTGGCTGAGGCACCCATATTCGAGCGACCTCGTGGGATCGCTGTAGCGGCCAGGCCCGAGGCATCGCCTTGTGAAATTGATTCACCGGCGTCGATGGAAGCATTGGGGGCAGGGTGAAGGTTGTGAAGGACGTTTCTGTAGAAGGCGACTTGTGCTTCGCATAGGGCCAGGTGACGTTGAATCTCCTCTACTTGAGCAGCGTTGTCGGGGTCCAGGTTCATGATGCGGTGGCAAAAGGATGCGAGGACAGGCACGTTGATGCCTGAGCCAGCGCGGCCGTGGGACGGGCCAAGAGGCGAAGAGATGTATCGATGCAGCAGCCTCTTTCCGAGGCTGTACAACGACAAGCAAGAGAGTGGAGAGCTTAGATGGATCGACGTCGAGAGTTGATGGAAGAAGGGCCGGCCGTTTTGCAAAGCCAGCAGCGGTTGAAGCTCGATGGGATGGAAAGGTCAGACAGCGAGGAGAGGAGCAGATCTGGGCTAGAAAAAGGCGGCGACGACGGGCCAGTAGTTGAATGAGGCGCCGACACGACAGGGGCCTGGATTGGAGAGCGGACGAGGTGATGTTCTGCCGAGCCGGGGTGCGCGTGGGTGTGACAGGGACGGGATGTGGCAGCTCAGGCAACCTGGAGGACGAGAAGAAGTTGTCTCACCCAGGATGATGAGTGGACTGTGTCGAGTGGACCGCCCTCTGGTTGACGAGACGGGGCAGACGCTTGCAGGTCCCGGGCAGCAGCATATAGCCGCCGCCGTACCTCGCGCCGAGAGGTGGTGATGCCTCCAAACGGCAGTTTTAGTGAGGTATTGGGCAGGTGTCGAGGCACAGGGGTGTTGATGTTGGCTGGAGGCTGGAGGCTGGATCTGTGTGGAGTTGGGTGGCTGTTGATGACGCAGGAGCCTCCAGAGCTGGGCTGGAAACAGTTGTAATTGTGAGAAGCCCGACAGGAGGGACAGCGTGGCCGAAGACGGGATGAGCGGAGGCATTCTCGTAGAAGAGACCTGCGGTTGCGGTGGATGAATGGGCATCCGATCCATACGCATGAGGTCGCCATGCTGAAGCGCGTGGTGCAGTGGGCGGGCGAGCAGGGCGTCGCTCACCTGACGCTTCACACCTCAGGCCAGCCTGGCCCAGTGACCGATCAGTGCTAATTACGAGTACCTCGCGGATTACGGAGTACAAGCACAGCGTCTAGCGCCTAGGACGCAGCGCACAGGCCAGTCGAGCCTCCGCCATCGACGCCCGACTGCGCGGTGGCATCCATGATCCATGATCCATCCATCCGCCGGAATTATTGGTCGAGCCCGTCAATCTTCTGCACCTTGTGCCACCCACCACGCATGGCCATGAGCAGCTCCCGGACACAACGCATCGGGCTGACGCGGTTGGGCTGGATGGTGAGCTGCAGTCTGCACCGTACGCGGTATGAGGCCTGGCGCGGCCCGGGAGACATTATTTTCAGCGCCTGCTT
The DNA here is from genome assembly GCA_024340505.1 of Tolypocladium nubicola. Classification (NCBI taxonomy): domain Eukaryota; kingdom Fungi; phylum Ascomycota; class Sordariomycetes; order Hypocreales; family Ophiocordycipitaceae; genus Tolypocladium; species Tolypocladium nubicola. Next base: position 43,862 of record JALHCA010000261.1, read on the forward strand.
GGGGAGCGGCGCCCATGGCTGCCTGTCACTACTCACATTGGGACCGTGGCATTGGAGGACTGTCATGTACGAGTAGTCCGTAGCGTAGGACGCAACCCCAGGAGCGAGTACGCAGTCCGTACGCAGCGGCGACTCCAAGGCGGCCTCGGCCGTGCAACGTGCTCGGTGATGAAGCAGGCTGGCTGGTTGGCTGGCGCGAAGATGGGGGCCGTCAGCAGGGAACCGCCCGTCCGCCATCGGGCCAGCCAAGGAGCCTTGGGCTGTGCTGCCATGCGTGAGCCGACGGCCATCGTGGGGTTTCGCCTGGACAAAGGCCTCGAAGGGTATCAAATGCTGCCGTGCCTGGAGCCTCCACTGCCAATGGGAAACGGGCCTGGCGACACAAACCCCTGGTGAGCGAGCAAGGGCACGAGAGACCAACACTCGGCATGATGAGAAGACCATGTCTCGGTATGGCATTGCGGCATGTCGCAACGGATAGCTCCAATCATCCGGCCAGACGGGACGAACGAACGCAGCACGCGTGCCGTGAGCGCCCGTGCTCCGAGTTCGCCATACAGCCACCGGCGAGTGGTTCCAGCTGTCGGGTTGAAAGCACTCCGGCTCAGATCTCTGGCCAGCACAGCCCGCGGTTTGGACACCGTCCATCCGTGATGCCAGGGCATCGGCGATGGCCGTCCGGGGCAGAGGTCACGCCAGTCCAGCGATCCGCCCATCGGCCAGCGTGCATGCGTGTCATGCCGCCGTTCCGTGCGTCCAGGGATCCAAGGACTCTGGCCCTGGGGAGCCTGGCTGATTCCAGGCCCGGAAGCCAGGCAGACACGCCGTTTGGCTCGTCGTTTGCGTGGGCTGCCAACATGGTGGCGGCCATTGGCTCACAGCGCCTCTCCAAAGTGAGGCGAGCAAGGCCTTGGCTCGTGTGGCAGGGGACTGACACCTGGGGTTCCGACATTCCAGATGTCTGCCAGCTCGAGAGAGACACCGAACAACCACACCCTCATTCACGTACCATCGAAGCGACGCCGATGCCACCGGTAGCGGAGTTGCTGCTCGCCGTACTTGGCCGGGCATGCGCACCTCGGCTTACATCTCCGTGGAGGCTAATCGATCATGCTCACGAGGCCTCTGGCGTTGCCGAAGCAGGCGATGCTCAATTGGAACTGGCCGCCCGGGCTGCTGTGGTTGTTCCCTGCTTCCCTGCTCTATAGCGGCCTTGGCTGTCGGCGGTTCCTTGTCGCCAATATCGTGCCTCTCCGCCGGACAATCCTCAAGTCTGTCGCATGATGATGCACTTTGCCTTGCTCGATGATAGCACAGAGAAATCAGGCCATGTTTCTTGCCCGGAAGATTAAAAGCTCCTAATTACCGGACACCGTACTCCGTGGTTCGAGCTACGGCAACGTCCGAGAAACGACCTACGTCCCATGCCGGTAGTGGACCTCGCAGACCCCTATTGTCTCACCTTGGACTCGGCGAGCTGGGTGCCTCTGAATCCTCTCGAAATAGACTTTCTTACACGTCGCCGTGCCATGCATGCCGATGTTACCCAGCCTTTAAGATGACACAGCCGGCCGAGACTCTCCGCATCGCTGCGCTGGAGGCCCGTGTACTCGTGGGTCTTGGGCAATCTGCAAGAGCTCCTGGCTCTTCAGGCCTCTGTGTCTGAATGCCGTCGAAATACATGTTCACCAACAGAGTGTCTATAGCTGTATGCACTACCGAGACGGCAAATGGTTTGAGTTGATAGGGATGCCGACCGCCATGGAGCGCGAGCCGGTTTTTGAAGCCTTAGGTAGATTTATTAGGTAGTCTCGTTGCTGGTGAGCCTCCGTCGGCAAAACGCCGGCATGGCCGGCACCAATGACACTGACCTGTCGGGACAGATCACCATGGCTGTCCTCGTCCTCAACATCCACATCACAATTCCCTGTAGCTCCATGTGAGCAATAGCGGTACCTGTGGCACAATGCGCCGTCTCAATCTAGTCTTACTGGCCACGCTCCAGCTCTGCGGAGCTCGGACGCCTGGGTTTAGCATCCATGACGACCTTCTCGCCTTCCCACAGGTGCGCATCAGAGACGACCGCGCGCCGCCGCGCCTCGCTGACCGTAGCTAGTACGAGGTGGTCTTCTCGGATGGCTTCATCTCCGAGAAAGACGCAGAGGCTCTGCTGGACAGCAGCACCCAGCACCCGACCTACTCGGCCGAATTCTCCCAACCCACCGCCGGCGACTCCCGCGAAGCCGATGCCGCAGATAACGATGGCTTGGCTAATGCCCCCGACCACTCGTACGAGGTCTTGAACATGTCACCGCATCGCTACCTCTGCTCAATACCCGTGATACAGCCGCCAGGCCCGGAGAACCAGACCGCCAACGAGTTGGCCAAGGCGGAGGAGGCACGCGAGCTCAGCCGGGCCGCCACCAAGGGCTGGGAACTCCTATCGCAGCTGGAGGAGTCGTGCCTGTATTTCATGTCGGGATGGTGGAGCTACAGCTTCTGCAACAACCGCGAGATCGTGCAGTTCCACGCCATGGCTACCGTTGCCAGCGGCCAGCCGCCGAGACCCGATCCCAACACTGCCGAGTACATCCTTGGCCGCATACCCACAATACCGGCGACGGCCGAGCGACAAGCACGACAAGACTCGAACGCGGCGGCGCCGGTGCCGGCGGAGCTCCAAGTCAAAGGCGACCAGCGGTACCTGGTGCAGAAGCTGGAGGGAGGAACAGTCTGCGACCTGACCGGGAGGGAGCGCACCGTCGAAGTGCAGTATCACTGCGTGCCGGGCATGAAAAGCGATAGAATTAGCTGGATCAAGGAAGTCACGATTTGCGCCTACGTCATGGTCGTCAACACCCCTCGGCTGTGCAACGACGTCGCCTTCCTTCCGCCCGACGAAACAACGGCGAATCCCATCAGCTGTCGGCTGATTGCAGACGACAACGATGCCACGCGCCCGCTCTTGGACCAAGGCTCGCCTACCAAGGAAGATGCTGCTGATACTACGGAGCAAGAGGAAGCGGGCAAGGGCAAGGAGCCGAGCAAGGAGCCGGGCAAGGAGCCGGGCAAGGAAGCCGAGGTCACAGTCGGGGGCGTCGTCGTCGGTGCGCGGCATGTCCTGTCGAGTGCCGACGAGGACGGCAAGCCGCCTCTGAAGCTCGCGCCGCCTCGCAATTTTCTGACCGGCCAGCAGACGGGACAAGACCGGTTGATCGAGGTCATTGTGCAGGCCGCGAGCAAGCAGGACGGCGGCAAGGTCAAGATGCTCAATGCCGAGGAGCTGGAGAAGCTGGAGATTAAGCCCGAGGTGGTTCAGGAGATGAAGCAGCAAATGGAGAAGATTGCCGGCGACGCGGGATGGAAGCTGGAGATTGTGGAACTCGATGGCGGGGATGTACGCGAGCTCAGGGGGTACATAAACGACGACGAGGAGGGCGAGGAGGGCGGCAAGGCCAAGAAGGACGGGGCCAAGAAGGACGGGGCCAAGAACGAAGAGGCCGGAAAGGGCCAGGCCAAGACGGAGGAGGGCAACGACGGCAACGACGGCAGCGAAGAGAAGTTCTTCAAGGAGGAGCTGTAGCGGGATACATGTACTACGGCGTTTTTGGGACTTGGGACTAGTATTGCCCGTATGATGGCTTCGGGTGCGTGCTGAGGCGTGTACTGACGAACGTGATGTGCCGCCGTTGGCCATGGCACAAATAGAGAGGATTGCCGTTTTTGCCATTGGGCTTGTGTGAACTGCATTGCCAGCCGGTGCTTGTACGACTCGGGCGCCTCTTGGGATGCCTCTTTGAGGACGGGAACCTTTGTAACTTGCTATAGTCGTGGAACCTATACCGCCTCGAAGTGCCGCTCACCATGTGGCCCCCGTGCGTCGGAGAATTCCACACGTGGCAGTCGATACTGTGTCACAGAACGGAGCCACCCGCTGTGGACGTCGTGACGCCTCCGCTCAGGCGTCGGTTTGTGCACAGTGGAGGTGGCACACACAGTGGAGATGGCACACAGCTAAGCTCACACGAGGTACCAAGTTTGAGTAGGTATTCAGATTCCTCGCCGGTGCTTGGCGGAGGAAGGACGCTACAAGCCACAGCACCTCGCCAGTTCGCACTCGCACGAGATGGGTTCACGCCCTGAGACACGGCTGGCTGGTGCCGTCCAAAGAAAGGCAACGCGGGAGCGGACGCGGTGGCTTCCGCCAGCGTCTCCACCTCGAGGCGTTAGACCTGGGCGCAGCCGGGAGTCGGGAGGACGCGCCGTCGGCGGGCGTCGCGCGGACCGGGACGCGAAGGTTTGCAGCGGTACGGAGTAGAGGCTTGAGAGCGGTGCGACGCTGCCACGGCGCCGGACCGCTGGTGCTGCGACGGCGAGCGGCGGGACAGCGGCGAGCCCCAGGCCGTCATCGGCGGACGACGTCCAATGTCTCCAGACAGCGGCCCTGTCTTAACTCCGTCTCGTGAAAACGGCGGAAGCAGGGAGGCGTCAGCTGCGGGAAAAGAAGGCCCGTCACAACCCGCCTGCGAACCAACAAACTTGTCACAGCACCCTCGTTGGCTCGCCGCGGCGGAAGAGCGATCCGGGGCCGGGGTACCCCAGCGCCCGCAGGCGTGGGAAGGGCGCTGATTGGCCCGTCGAGAGTGCGTCCGGCTCAGGGGCCGCCCGCCCTGCAGGAGAGAAGAGGGCCCCAGCGGCGTCGAGGTCGCTGCTGCTCGGGAGTTTGTTGGATTCTCGAGTCATTCCGGGTGGCCTGGATCGAGGACCAGCTGACGCGCAGCGAGGGGAGGTCAAGGCGAGTCGTCACTGCATGACGGCGCCGAGGGCTGGTACGGAATGCGTCCAAGCAGGGTGTCCAAGCAGGGTGTCCAAGCAGGGTGTCCCTGCAGGACGTCCGGACATGAGCCAAGGCATCTTACCTAGGACCAACCACTGGCAATTTCTCTGGCCGCCGTCATGGTTGATATAGTAGACAGTGAGCGTTGATGCACGGGCCTTGGAGCGTCCCCTGGCTGCTGCCTCTGCCCCGAGATTGAAGGTGAGCTCCTGTCCAGGCAGTCCAGCTCACTAAAGGACCCGGAAGCCAACAGCGCTCCACCATCATTCCCAGCCATAATCCACCCACCACGCCTCATCGCCTCGCTCACCGCACACGCTCGCCTTTCTGCCTCTCCTCTGTTTTGCTTCGTATTCACCCTTGCGTGGCATACGCTATCGCCCGTCCATTCCTACGCCCTGAGCTCTGCCCCGACCCGATACCTCTGCTCGCCGCCTCGCGCCCGTCTCGTCCTTCGCTTCTTGGTGTCTTGTCTTGGTCTGCGACCTGCCATTCGACTCCGTCCCTCGCCCAATCGCTGAACCGTTCCTGTCGTCCTCGGGCCATCTGAGACAGGGACGCTCCCCGGACGACAACAACACGCATTGCCTCGCGAGGGAGCCGACTTTGTTTCTTCTCCCTTTGTCAACACTCCAGACGATTCCGCCGTCGAGTCGTCGAACCGAACATACTCGGTGTTCGAACGATATATGCCGATTCACCACGCCCACAGCTTCCGATCTGGCCTAGATCCCGCATGCATGCCCGAGGTATGCAGTGAAACAGCGACTGCTGGCGAATAATCGCTGCCGCCGCCGACATCGCGAGCAAGGGGACCATGCTGGCTGGCGAGGCCGGGCATAACATCTGACGAAAGGCTCTCGCGACAGCTGGCTGAGGGCCGGAACCCTTTTCACGAACTGAACAGGAGGGCAGACAGGCATCGCCTTACTGCGGGCAGTCTTTCTTTGTTTCTGGCCCATCCCTGCTACAGCTCCGCGCATGAAACCTGATCTGCTCTGCACGCCTCGCGACCCGGCATCTTTCAAGGTTGGCTGGCCGGTCCCAGCTGCGCCTCGCCATGGACGGGCATCAGTCGCAAGCTCGAAGGGGGTCTCGACCTCCATACCCCCGAGCGCCGTCGCGATCTTCCAGCTCGAGCAACCCACGCATGACGCCGCACAGCGCAAACAGCTCCACGTCCCAGTTCATGGTCTCGCCGCTGCCCGGAAGCTCCCATCCGACCCACAAGTACCATCACAGCAGCTGTGCCAAGCCTTCCAGCTCGCCACGCCCGTCGTCGCGGGCCACGGGCCATCCCTCGAGACAGGACACCCCGGAAGCTACACGACAGCCGGCGCTCTCGGCCTTTTTGCTCGAGAGGCTGCAGAAGGAACGCAGGGCGGAGAGCGACAAGATGTCGTTTTCCGCTTCGCTGTCTCGGATGGACATGAGCGCGTCGGTGGACCTCGGGCGGCAGGTCCAGAACTCGCCGTTCAAGCCCCCCGAGGCGGACGGCGGGCGGCCACGGTCGAGCGCCGGTACGGAGCCGGCCAAGAGGAAGGGACTGGGCGTCAAGGAAATGGAACAAGTATGCACCCCGCTGCCCTGGACGAATTGATCGCTGACATGACCTCGCAGGTGGTCTCTACCCTACATAAACAAAATTTCGACCTCAAGCTCGAGCTGTTTCACCGCCGCGAGAGGCAAACCGCGCTGGAGGAGAGCCTGGAGGCGCTCGAGACGGACAAGCGGCAGGTGGAGGACGTCAACGACAGGCTCGTCGAGGAGCTCGAGAAGCGCGACAAGGCCGTAGAAGAAGCCGTCGCCATGATCGTCATGCTCGAGGCCAAGATCGACCAGCTCGTGCAGGAGCGCACCATGGTGCAGGCGGTGGAGAGCGAGGGCTTCTTCTGCCCCCGGGACTACGACCTGGGATACAGGAACCCGGCACCGCAGGCGCCCGGGCCGGACATTGCGAAGCTGGAGGAGGATGCCAAGGCCGTCGTCCGCATGCCGAGCTTCCTGTCCGAGCGGAGCGAGAACACGGAGAACCTGCGCAACGTGTACCTCGGCGTCAAGGGCAGCGCCCTGAGCCTGCCGCGGGTCGCAGAGGGCTCGCCGGGGCCGGATAACCTCCCCGGCCGGGGCCTGGGAAGCCCGACCCTCAGCGTCCTGAGCGAGAGCTCGTTTGTGAGCGTCTACGGGCAGAAGGGGCAAGGCGACGGCATGGAGCCAGCGCCGCCTACGCATGTCGATGAGCAGTTTGCGCTGGACGGGTTTGACGGTGGCTCTATCCACAAAGCCCGCCACGAGGACGCGGCGATGCCGAGAAGGCGGGCCGCCTCTGTGAGTCGGACGACGGGCGTCCCCAAATCCCCGCCTCGGTCGAGCACTGCGGTGCCGTTCCAGTCCCTCTCGGGAGTCGTAGGCTACGGGTCTCCTCTGCAGCGCCTCGAGCGCCTCGAGCGCTTCGATGGTGCCTATACGAACAGGAACGACGCCGCTCGTCCTCGCAGCCAAGGGAGAGGCGTGGAGAGGCCGCGGGTGGTGTCCCTGAAAAAGCCGTCGCCTCCGAGAAGGACGAAGGAGGAGAAGCGGGAGGCGTTGCGCAGGGTGATGACCGATGCCCCCGGCGGCGTGCGCCTTCACGACCAAGGCTTTCCCCCGACACCCGATACGATCTCGACATCGACACTCCACCGGTTCAAGAGCTCGCAGGAGACGCTGCCGCAGGATCAGGAAGCCGCCAACGAGCAGGGCGGCCACGGCGCCTTGCTGCATTCAGGCGGCCACCAACCAAAGTCGGAACATGCTTCCGGGGTGCCTCTGGGGAGCCAACGCCCGAGGACGAGTGCTCCGGGCAGGGCGAGGGACGTCAGCGGCAGCACGTCCTCTGACTACCCGCAATCGTCTGCACAGCGCCCACGGTCCGCGGGCGACTCCTCCACGTCTCGCAGGCGGGGAAATGGCTGGCAGAGCGACGAGGACGAGTCCGATGCCCGTTCGCTCGAGTCGAGCCTGGACATTTGGCTGCGAGAGAGCGCCTCGCCTGCCAAGAGCGGCAGCCGAGTGTCGCCCGATCTCTTCAGCTTCCCCACCAACGCCGCCAAGGGCGGATGGGCCATGGACTCGATGTTTGGCCCCAACAGCGGTCAGCCGGGGGGTTCCAACCTCGCGCCCGGCCACGACTACATGCAGGACCTGTTTGCGACCCGCCATCAGCTGTTTCCCGCGAGCCCGGGCTCGGGACCGCCGCCGCCGCCGAATAGGAGATCCAGCCTCCACGCGCGAACGGGCTCGACGCCCGAAGCCGGCCCCGCCGCGGTGGACAATGCGGCGGCGGACGGCGCCAGACCCCGGACGCGGCATGCCAGGAAGAACAGCGACGACCCGCACGGCAGGGACGACATGCGAACGCCCGTGCAGCAGCCGCGGCCACCGCCCCTCCAGGACGGCGGCGACCAGAAGCGATACCCGCCCATCACGGGGCACCAAGGCGCTCGTGCCGGGCTCAACCGGCTGTTCAGGCGTTCCATCGGCGGGTCGAACGCGGCGGCGGAGATGACGCAACCGAGTGCCGGCGAGACGGGCGCCGACGCCAAGAACCACACGGCCATGGGCGTCCCGTCGTGGGTCCTCAGGAACCACGCCATCGACGACGAGCGGTCCGGCACGACGCCCCCGCCCATCACGCTCAAGCCGCGACAGGGGCGGCGCAACACGCTGGATGCGGACAGGCCCGCGTCGCCGGGGGCAGCGGCCGAGCCGACTGCTCACGATGCCGCCACCGGCAGCGCGACGGCCAGCCTGGAGGAAGCCGGGCCGGGCACGGGCTCGGGCACGGGGATCCGCCGGAAGTGGCTGCCTACGTTTGGGAGGTCGAACAGCCTGAAGAACAAATCTGGCTAGGGGCTGTGTATTATTCCTTAAGAGGGCCGTGGCGGTCCTGGTGGAGAGCGTGGTTTCTTTTTGTGTATCATCAATGTGGCCGGGGACAAGCTCCGGACGAGGGTGGCTGCTGTGCGTGGACACGGGACAAGCACTTTGGCGACATTCCGAGATTGCCGTAGTCTGGACACGGGGCAATCGGGGACGCGCTGTGACGGGCGAGGGACAGCATAGATTGAGAGAATTGATATACTTTCAGGCAGGCCTTAGCCGACGATGCTGGCTACGGGCTGAGATACGGGAATGGTCCCGAAGGTCCCGAAGGCGAAGGGAGCAAAAACGATCTACAGAGTACAGGGATATTCCATGGGGACCGAATGTGCCGAAACAGGGACCTCGTCTTCTGGTCGTCTCCATCAGCTAGCGAGATCGCCGGCCGGCAACGGAATTGAGTTTCGCTGGCGCGCCCCAATGTCGCTGCGCAGCACAGCGCGTGCATCCGTGCTCACAGTTTGGACCGACGCGGGACGAACAAGGAGGATGAAGCCCCAGCAGCGGCGGTCATGGACTCATGAAGACATGAAGACAGGTCGCTTGAGCTTGAGGGCAACAAGGGAGATGGATGAAGCCGGTGTGAGTGGCTGCGTACTACTAGCGCCAGGGGCCGTTGATTGCTAACTTAAAAGGACGCCGTTTGACCGGATAGGAGGACGTCGCATTCGGTCGCCCCGTTCGTCCCGAGCCGTTCGTGATCGCACTGTGCCGCTAGGCCCGAGGGGGGAGAGCCCGACGGGGGGTACCTCGCCGCGCACCCACGGCGCCGCAGCAGCGCGAGTACCGCTCGTCCGCCGCCGCCCCAACGTGCGTTCCGCTCCCAGCGCGCGCCGACGCCACCAAACCGCTCGCCGCTCGCCGCTTCGTTCGTATCCGGTCGGCCAAGCACGCCAGCCAAGGCGCAGCCGGGGGCGCGCGGCGAATCACGGCGCTGCAGATGGCGAGCGCGGGCGGGCCCCTGCCTCGAGTCTGGTTCGGCAAGGCTCGACGAGCAGATGGGATGAGGTCGCACGCGCGCGGACGGGATATTACGCCGCCGGCGGGCGCCCGTCGTCGTCGGTCGTCTGGCATCATCCCCTGGCGGTGCACCCGGCCGCCGACGACACCCTCTCGCTCGCCAGAGCTGCCGTGGGCGCTGCGTCGGCCCCAGCTGGTGGCACTTGCTGCTCTCGACAGAGGCAAGCCATCGACATCACATCATGCGTGCCTCGCGAGCCAACGCCGTCTTCTGGCTGGCGTGGCTCGGCCTCGCCGCCTGGTGCTACTTCAACACCTTTGACGACCCGTCGTCCATCTTCTACGACCCCGGGCGGGCCTACCGCCTGCGCTTCTCCGCCGTGCGCGCCGCCGAGGTCGACCGCTTCCTGCGGCAGACGCCCACGGCGGCGCCCGAGCGACGGCCCGCGCAGCCGCTCCTGTGCGTCGGCATCCCCAGCGTCAACCGCACCACCGAGTCGTTCCTCGCCCACGCCGTCGGCAGCCTCGTCGACACCCTGGCCCCGGCCGACCGCGCGCTCGTCTACCTCGTCGTGCTGCTCGCCGACCGCGCGCCCGCGACGCACTCGGCCTACGGCCAGGCGTGGCTGGGCCGCCTCGCCGACGAGGTGGTCGTGTACGGCGACGGCGACGGCGTGGCTACGGCCAACGCCACGGCCAACTACCGCGCCATCCCCTTCGACGTCGGCGGCACGCCCCGCGGCGACGGCCGCACCGAGAACATGCGCCTCGACCACTCGGCCCTGGTGGAGCGCTGCCGCCGCCAGGGGACGCCCTTCTTCGCGCTCGTCGAGGACGACGTCATCGCCTCGCGGGACTGGTTCGCGCGCTTCCGCGCCGGCGTCGCCCACGTCGACGCCGAGGCGCGCCGCACCGGCCACGACTGGATCTACCTGCGCCTCTTCTACTCGGAGCTGCTGATGGGCTGGAACGCCGAGGAGTGGCTCGGCTACGCCGAGGTCGTCGTCGGCGCCTACGCCGTCCTGCTGGTCGTCTTCCTCGCCCTGCTGCGCCGCCGGCAGAGGCGCGGGCCCGGCGCGGCCAAGGCGTCGGCCCTCAACCTCAACCTCATGGCCGCGCTGGTCTTTTGCCTGTGGACGCCCGCGCTCATCGCCCTCGTCTTCATGGCGGGCAGGGTGTCCGTGCGGCGGGCCAGCCACAACCTGCCGGAGCTCCTCGGCGGCGACGGCGGCGGCGCCGCTCGCCTGCTCCCCCGCTACGGCTGCTGCGCCCAGGGCCTGGTCTTCCCGGCGCGGCACCTCGAGGGCCTGCAGAGCCTGCTGCGCGACCCGCCGTTCGACTTCGCGGGCGACCAGATCCTCGAGGACTACGCGCGCGACCACGGGCTGGCCAAGTGGGCGCTCGTCCCCAGCGTCTTGCAGCACGCGGGGCGGCGGGAGTCTAGTGACGTCTCTGACGGGCTGCGGAAGGCCGACGTGTGGAACTTTAGCTTCGAGCGGCAGCAGCGCTGACGCTTTCTTTGTGAGATGGGTCGCTTTCTTTGTCGAGATGGAGCCGGGACGCGGTTCGCAAGCGATGTGATGCATTTACAGGAAGTACGGATAGATGTACGGAGTATAGATTTCATTACCTACAATCAATCAACGCCGAAACGAAGCCACTACGCATGTAACAGAGGCAGCTGCAGCTGTTCACATCAATGTCGGGCCCAAGAGCCGGTGCCGTTGAATCCTGACCGGCCCGAAGTGGGGCCGGGAATCGTGAGGTGGATGCCCGTTGGAGTGCAATCGTGTCATAGCGGGACGCTCAGAGCGGCTCTATAATGCCGTCGAGCTCAATAGATTTACCTGCTGAAACTATAGACAGATATGCCTTGTGATATGCAGTACTTCTCTCGTACTAACAGCAACAAGGAACGCTGCCCCACGGTGACCCCGTTGCATCGGGGCAGTCGCGTACAGGGAAAGCGATATACAGAAGATAACGTGCGCATTAATAGGTCCCTTGTGCTAGACTCAAACTCAACGAGCTCACTTCTTTTGCTAGCCACAGGGGGCGTACAGATCGGGCTGATACATCAGTGGGTGAACAATCCAACGCTTACCGAATTCTGCTTCAGTATGATGGGAAGAGCCGACATCGAAGGATCAAAAAGCGACGTCGCTATGAACGCTTGGCCGCCACAAGCCAGTTCTGTGATACCGCGCCGTCGGGTGACCGCTCGGCCGCCCGGCGCATGACGCTTCTCGGTTTGCACTACAGGTAGACGCCATCACCTCGGGTGGGCGTAGCCTGTACCTTAAGCCGCTGAGCCGTTAAAGACTCGCAGCCCACACCTTGGCGAGCGTTGAACCGGTCAGCACCCCCCCTCGCGGGGCAGCCGACTCAGCTGCGGATGATCTCTATGTAGATTATTACCGTACCCGCATCGTCGGAACGCCGGGGTGTTTGGCCTGGGACAATGTAGCAGTTTATCCCTGTGGTAACTTTTCTGGCACCTCTACCTCAAATGTCGAGGGACTAAGGATGGATTGGCCACACTTTCATTGTTTATATTCACACTGAAAATCAAAATCAAGGGGACTTTATCCTTTTGTTCTACTGGGGATTTCTGTTCTCCGTGAGCCCCCCTAGGACACCTGCGGTATGGTTTAACAGATATGCCGCCCCAGCCAAACTCCCCACCTGGCAGCCGATCTCGCCAGCCTCCGCGCTGTTGCGACGGGCGACATGTCCTGGGAAGTGTGTCGGCAAGGCGCCATGTGGCCGAGGGAACATTTGCGACAGCTGATGGCGCCAATAGTATTTCGCGCCGATGCACTCTGCACGACACCAGCTCTGTCTGTCATATTCCATACGTCAAGTACAGGAAGAGAAGACCCAGGCCATTGCGGTCGACGAAGCGGGCAACATTAGCCACGCCGACCTCTATTGAACATTGTACTTACACGAACACCGCAGGCACACAAACAGTCACCATCTCACGGTTACTGTTCGCATAAAGATATTGATTTCCCGCTACATTCGCTCACGCCCCTACGCACAACTCGGGTACTTTACATAAATCTTGGTCCCCCCGGTCCTCACGCCTCTCGGGTCACCCGCGATCAGGTCGACGCAGTGGTCCGTGTGGTGCGCGTTGGCCGTGTACGAGTCCACCTTCTGACCGGCGTCGAGCATCGTTCTGTGCAGCCGCTTGAAGACGTAGACGCAGTGCGTGACGTGCCAGTCGAAGCTCGTCGTAAAGTGGTGATACCGCCCGCCACGGAGCTCGTCCATGGTGAGGTTCCGGCCCGCGAGCTCGTACGGCCAGTCGTGTGCGCCCTGGTACATGCTCGCCTCGTCCTCCATGTCGGCGTCCGTCAGGCAGTCCTCTGGCAGCCACGCGTGCAGGATGATGCTGTAGCGGCAGCCGAGTGCCTGCGCGTTGGCGGGCGAGCCGCCGCAGTCGCCCGAGGACCAGCTCAGCGGGAGGCCGCTCTTCTCGTCGGTGCCCTCGGGCATCGCGGGGAACATTCGGTTCGGCGCCTCGGGGGGGAACAGGAGCTGCCGGGCGGCGAGCGCCAGCGCCACGGCCAGGACGCCGAGGAGGAACGAGGACGCCAGGGGCACGAGTCGCCAGCGCGGACTCCGCAGCGGGCGATGCTGTGGCTCGTCCTCGACATCGGTATCGTGCTCCTCGATCTTCGAGTACTCCCGCGCCTTGTCCATCTTTGCGTTGATGAAGGGCGCGCTTTCTTGGATCTGGTCCATTGCTCGGCGTCTGGTTTGAATAGTTGGATATGGTATCAAAGGGACCTGGTCAAGTGCAGTGCGGGCCAGAGAGCAAAGATCAGACTCGTCTGGACTCGCGGCCGTCATGTACTCGCCGTCGAGCACCGAGTCAACTCCAAGGTGCTTGCAGATCCCTTTAGTGAAGCAGCCACACGACGCGGCGGCGGCACGACCGGCATGGAGACATGCTTCGCCTCGCAGCACTGGTCGAGAGATTCCGCCGTGGCCTGGCGTATCACTCGATGCGTATTCCGCGTGGGCTCCTCCGCACACGCGCCAGGAGGCGGCTATCGGCAATTCTCCGACGAGGCACGGCCATCACAAACGCCCACGGGACGCGGCTGAAACGCAGGAGCCGCCGTTTCGGATCGCTGCTCGCGTTGGTGATTGATCGCCTTGGCGAAACGTATCAAATCAGCCCGACGTGATTCGCGCAGAGGCAGCTGTTGCTTTTGTGATTGATCACCTTGGCGAAACGCACCAGATCAGCCCGACGTGATTCGCGCTCAAGGCCCGGTCCTGGATACTGCGGCGGCTGGTTTGGCGGCCATGTGGGAGAAGCGTGGCATGCTCAGGCGGAGGGCATCCAGGGCGGACGCCATTGACAACTCCCAGACTCGACACTCGCAGACATACTGGCAGTTGTCCGGCTACAGAAGAAACAATGAGGGCATGAATATGCATAGATTCAGTGTCTGACCAGCCCCGATATATCAATGCAACCTCCTCCGACTTCAGAACTCAACAGATCCATCCCGCGGGTTCGCCGCCTCCCCCGCCAGCACCGTCCCGTCCAGGGACCCCGTCCTGCGCGGCGGCGGCAGCAAGGGCGACCGCCGCGCGCTGACGGCGCAGTTCTCGCTCACCATGTACAGGTTCAGGCCGACGGCCAGCGCGTACGCCTCGGCGCTGAGCTGCTCCCAGCGGGTGCGGCCGCCGGCCACGACGCCCACGTAGTCGAGCAGGAAGACGGAGGGCCAGCGCTCCGGGCTCATGGCGTTGACGCCCATCCAGTAGAGCGCCGGGTTGGTCGGCTGGACGGCCAGGCTCTCGATGCCGAGCACCGTCGTGGTGACGGCGTCGGCGCTGACCAGCCACTGGCTGATGAGGAAGCGGTCGCCGCGGGACTGGCCGCCGCGGTCGATGGCCTGCCAGCCCGCGGCCTGGTCCTCGGCCATGGCCTCGGTGTCGCCCAGGTTGGACCAGCGGTCCGCAAAGTCCATCCGCCGGCGGTCGTAGATGCCGTCGCCGACCGCGTCGTGCGGCACGTCGTCGGGCAAGTCGCCGTCGAGGAGGAAGACGACGCAGCCCCTCCCGCCGTTGCGGTCCATGAAGTACGCGGCGGGCTGCTCGTCGAACGCGACGGCGGCGTCCAGGTCGGGGCAGCGGTTGGCGACGCCCCTGAGCTTGTCGAAGAACTCGTCGACGATGCGCCGGCTCCAGCGGATGGGCCCCGCGCTCGGGATCCTGCGCACGCCGACGAGGTACCGCACGCGGAAGAAGACGACCTCGCCGGGGCTCTCGGCGGTGAACCGGTTGATCTCGGCGACGACGTCGTCGAGCGACTCGCCCGAGTTGCCGATGGCCACGTCGGCCCGCTCGTCGTTGACGTGCAGCGTCCAGAAGCCGTAGGCGCCCTCGTCGGGCACGCCGTGCACCGTGGCGACGCGGAGGTCGAACCAGCGCGCGCCGGCGCGGAGCTGGTCGTAGACGTCGACGCCCTGCGTCTGCGTGTTCGCCGCGATGCCGAGCGACAGGATCTTGCCGCTGATGCGGCTCATGCCCGCGTCGTGCGCGCCAGGCATCACGACGTGCCGCATCTTGCGGTCCTTGATGACGTCGTACATGCCCCGCATCCAGTTGCCCGGGCCGTGGCGGATGGACGTGGTGAAGCCGTAGTCGTTGCTGCCGGCGATGACCAGCGTCACCGGCGACTCCTTTCCCGGGTCGAGGTACTCGCGCTGGCCCAAGCCCATGCCGCGCAGGTCGACGACGGTCCGCCGCTCGTAGCGGTCCGGGATGTGGGTGGTGGCTCGGATGACGAACTTCTTGTCCGTGCCCTCTATGTCGAAGTAGGCCTCGCCGTTGGTGTCCACGGGGTTGGCGCCGGTCCTCTCGGTGTAGTGCGCCGTGTTCTGCCGGGCGTGGCCCTGCGGGACGTCGCCAAAGTCGAACTCGTCCATCTGATACGAGTGCGTGTGCTCCAGCTTGAACCGGTGCGGCGTCAGGTTGACTACCGTGATATACTGCTTTCCGCTGGCAACGGTGGTCGGGTCTATCAGATACCACGGCATGTAGCTCCCGGCGCGGGGCGTCTCGGTGCTGTAGGTTCGGTCTTCCTTGCTGCATCGGTTGCTGTCGCCGCCGGCCACGGAGGCACGACTGTCCCTATGGCCTCGCACGCTGAGGGCCTGGGCGAGCGAGAAGCCGCCGATGCTGGCCACAAGGGCCAGGTGTAGGCGTCGCATGGCCGCTTCAAGTTGATGCAACAAGAACAAGGCGGTTGATATCCCCTACTGCGAACACCGTCCCGGAGCCAAGAGCAACTCGCTCATCGCGAAGCGCCCGCAAGATATACCGGCTCCCTCCAAGGCCCTGCGCACCGGTCAACTGTCTCGCCATGTCACCTCCGGTCCATCGTGCCAGTCCCGACGCCCGGCCAGGCTCAGCGCGACCTATCCCAACAGCCCGAAGAGCGCGTCAGTCGCTCGGGACCAGAGGAGCACCTGAGCTTCCCCAGACTAACATGCTGCCGGTGCCAGTCGCACCATGCAGGAACATGCGCGAATCTGCATGGTGGTGAAGGCAGCAGACAGGTGCATGTGCCCCGGCCCTGTGCTTTGGCTGGTCGCCGGGTCCATCATAAGACCGAGGTCATGCGTCGCCCAGCGAGATAACCTCGCCAGCATCCTGTTGCAAAAAAAAAAAGACGGCCCTTTTTTCCCATGGCCTTGCTTGTCTGCAATGTGCGCGTGAACGGTAAGAGACGGCGGACCGCGCTGGAACGGCCTGGCTACGGACGCACGTCATATACGGCCTCCGTCCCGGACTCCGTCCCGGCGCCCCACACCATCACCGCACGGCCAGCCGCACCACGCACCACCAGCTATCCTGCGCGGTAGCCAGGCCGACGCGCCGCCTTCAGGACAACGTCGCTCGTCGCTGTTATCGTCTACAAGGCGTTGACGGGCAGTCCCCGTATCCTCATGGCAAGTATATTGGTAATACCCAAAATCAGGGCCGGCGCTCCCGACCGTATATACATGGAGCATGCCCTCAACGCCGGGGACCGCGCTGGCTCTGGCCCATGCTGCGGAATATCCTTTTCACCTACCCTTGTGTTTCCTTCGCTCCATGAGAGCCCGCGCCCGGCGTTGAGCACCGGGAAACAAATCGAGTATCAACTGGCCTGTCCATATCGTACACGGCTCGGGTGAGTCTCACGGCGACTTTCCCTTGCCGCTCGCTCCCCCCGCCTTCGTCGCAGCCTTGGGACCCTTGCTCATCAGGTCCTTTTCCGTCATGTAGAACGTGTCCATCTCCTTCTTGTACTGCTCGTGGAATATCTCCAGGTACGGGCCGGGCAACTGCTCGCCCACGTCGACCTTGATCTGGTCGTTCTTGCCCGTCCACATGTGGCGGATGAACTGCCCCTTGCAGCCCGAGTCGCTCTCGGGGAAGCCGTTGGCCTCGGTGCAGGGCAGCTCCCGGATGCTGTCGGTGAAGTTGTACCGGACAAACGTGCCGAAGCCGCCCTGGTCGGTGGGCTGGCCCGGGGCGTTGAGGCGGAACTTGGTGCACTCGGGGTACGGCTCGCCCTCGTCGGGGCACTTCTGCCACGCGTCGAAGATCCGGTACGTCGTCGGGTTGTTCTGCGCGATGATGAAGCCCGTGTTGAGGTACAGCTTGCCGAACCTGTCCTTGTTGAAGTTGGCGTCCGGGTCGGCGGCCAAGGCCAGCGAGTTGCTCTCGGGGTACAGCTGCCAGTAGTTGAGGAGCCACTCGAGGGGCAGGTCGAGGCGGTGGAAGATGGCGTCCGAGTCGAGGTACAGGCAGACGTCGTGCTCCTTGAGGATCCTGGACATGACGGGCGGCTTCTTCCACGACGCGCGGCGGTCCTTGTAGTCGTCGATGGCGACGTAGTAGTACTTGTAGCCGTGGATCTTGGCTGGGGCGTGTCAGCACGGGGCAAGGGGACCGCGGCGGTCGGCCGGGAGCAGGGCGGACGTACCGTAGAGCCAGTGGTTGAGGACGCCCAGCGACAGGCCGTGGACGTTCAGGGCGTCGTCCCAGCTCATGACGTCGGGGCCAAAGATCTGCCGCGACTCGTTGAAGGGGCGGTTGTCGAGGTCGATGATGCACAGGCTCTCGCCCATGCGCTGCTTCCAGCGTGGGTTGTCGGGCAGCGTCCAGTCAAAGGCGCCCCAGGGGCGGTACTTGTTGTCATCGGGCTTGACGGAGGGCTTGCGCAGCTGGTTGAGGTAAAACTTGCGCAGCTCGGCGGCGTGCTGGGAGGCGGGCGTCTCGCTGAAGGGCGGACGCGGCGGAGGCGCGGGGACGTGCGACGTCGAGGGCGAGATGGGATCGCCGGGGACGGCCGGCGGCGCCGCGAAGAGGTCGTCGGAATCGGGTCTCCTGCGCGGCCGTCTGTCAGTCTCGGCGACGACGGGGATTCACGGCAGCGGGCGCGACCAACCGTGCGGGCAGACTCCACGAGTCGAGGTGGTTGAAGATGAGGCCGATGAAGACGACGATGAAGAAGACGGCTCCCACAACGAGGACGGTGCCCTTGGTGGACCGTACTGAGCCGCCGGGGATCATTGTGGCAGCATGCTACGAATGCGGATGCCTCTCGTTTCGGGTCGGCGCTCGCCCGCGGTCCAGCGGTTGGTCGTCCTGTCTCGCCGTGTCTCGTGATCGTCGCCAGTGGGCCCGGAATGCAGTGGCGTGAGGGGAGGCCTTTCGCAGAGTGCCGCGGGGAGCTGCTGCGAGGCGCGGCGACGATGGCGATACGGGCAGCTGCGAGATGAAGACAGGACGCGAAGTGCAAGAAGACAGAGGACGGAAGACGGAAAAAGAAAGGGGCTCAAGGCGCGGATGGAACGGGTTGGCGAACTTGGGCGGCGCGTGGTGGTGGCATGGCTTCCCAAGGTTCTCGCAGCGGTGATCCACACTGAAATGGCTGCCAAGACCCCCAGGGCGAGGCGGAGACAGGGGCTGCATCTCCCAGGCATCGCGCCTAAGCAGCCGATGCGTACAAAGTACCTTAGCGGCTCAACGGGCCCGAGGATTCTCGCAGCAGCCACCGCGGCGACCTGAAGCTACTGTCTGATTGACTTCAACGCGCACTACAATCAACGCGCACTACAATCAACGCACACTAGTCCCAGTGGCACGCATACCAGTCGCCTCTCGGCAGAAGAAGACTCGCGCCCAGCCCCGGCCAGCCTATCGCGACCCGTCGCCAAGGCTCTTGTACGGCAATATAGCGCTGGGTCCCAACGCCCGTCAGCGCTACGGCTCGGCAGCCTTGGCTTCTCCCGCGGCGCCGTGGTCGTCGTCCGTAGTGCGCATTACGCGGCTGGCCTCGGCGCCGGGCTCCGTCGCCGACGGCGCATCCTCTTCCGGCTCGGGGCGCGCAGCTGCGCGTCGAGGACCAGGTTGAAAAACTCTACGCCGTGGTGCTTCGCCGTGGTGCTGCGGGACGGGGCGGAGGTCATGGCGGCCGCGTTGCGAGATACCAACGGTCCAACATAATGTTGAGCCGGGCTTCTTAGATATGTGCCTGTATGCAAAGTACTTCGTACAAAACGATGGACACGAGGCCTCGATGAAAACCGTCATCATCCCCGTCAGCCATGCTGGACCTTGATCTGCCGACACCAGTCCCGCCCGTGGGCAACCTGGTAATCGCACAGGCTCGTCTCCATGACGATGCTCACGAGCCCCGCGATGCATATCCCCGCGCTGTCGCTCACCGTCGTCGCGCCCAGGCTGAACTCGCGCTCCTCGGCCGGCACCTTCTCCATGATCTCGGCGAAGCAGTTGACGTAGACGGCGCCGCCGAGGAGGCCCTCCCAGAAGACGACGGCGAAGACGACGTACACGGACGGGATGAAGAAGAAGAGCGCGTGCAGGGTGAGCAGCGCCAGGTTGCCCACCTGCAGCACGGCCGGGACGTACAGGCGGCGGATGCGGACGAACGGCGTCGACGAGCGCGAGATGAAGACGCCGAGCTGGTACAGGAAGCCGTAGAAGGGGTAGAAGCCGCGCAGCTCCTTGAAGGGCGAGGACTCGACGGGGAACAGCAGCGTCGGCGCCACGCCCTGGTTGATGGTGTACTCGGCGACGTACACCAGCAGCAGCGGCGCCATGTACGGCACGAACAGCGCCCTCGCCCGCTTCAGGTTCGCCCCGAGCGAGCCCGCCTCGTGCGCCCCGCGCGCAGGGTGCGCGGCGCCGACCGTCGACGGCCCCGCGCGGCACGCCCTCGACCTCGTCGTCGCCCAGGTCGCCGTCCGGGACCGCCTCGTAGTCCTTCAGCCCGCGCCGCCGCATCGGCTCCTGCGGCAGTACGAAGAAGAAGCTGACGAGCATGACGGCCGGCAGACACGCCGAGAACAGCAGGCTGTCGCGCACGCCAAACGCCCACCACTCCGTCAGCGCCACGTACAGCCCCGCGCCGACCAGCCCCGCGGCTCCCGTGCCGGACCCCCAGGCCGCGAGGCCGGCGTGCCCGTAGTAGTGCGTCAGCCCGAGGAAGCTCAGCTCGCCGCCGCCGCTGCTCAGGCTGGCGAGCACCACGCCGGCGAGCCGCACGCCCACGGGCTGCGCGGGCGGCGTCAGCGCGACGAGAAGCATGCCCGCGGCGGAGAGCGCGACGAAGGCGAGCACGCGCGCGGGGTAGGGCGCGCGGTGGATGAAGTACGGGGCCACGAGCTTGACCAAGAAGGACGGCACCACGTCGGCGAGCAGGACGACGCCCTTGGGGAGCGTGCCGACGAGGTCCTGCGCCGCCGAGAGGATGACGACGTAGAGGACGTTGTTGATCAGGCCTGGCGGCGTCACGGTCAGCAGGGCAAGCGGCACGTCGTCGGGGGGGCGGGCGCCGCGCACCGAGGAGCCAGAAGGCGACGACGACCTTGACGTCTTGATGGCGGACGAGGGCGCCCACGCGCGACGAGTAGACGGCCCAGGACGACGCGGGCGTCCCGGGCATGGGCAGCAGCCCGGAGGCCGAGGGAGAGCGGCTGGCCATCGCGGCGCGGTTCCCGGGGTTCAGGGTGAGGCCCCGCGAAGCATGGCGGGCTGGTCGGCTCGCGAGTGTCGTCGAGGCTGTCGTTGGGGAGCCGTGAGGATGCGGATGTGGTTGGCGAAGTCACGCGGCCCGTCGTTGGGGAGGATGCAGGTTGCAGGGTCCAATGACGCAGTCAGCTCCGCCACCAACCACCACCACGGCAAAATACCGGCTCCAAATTTCTCAACATCGTCGCGATCCGTCGCATCGAACATCTCAACCCAGCAGTCGCAAAGCGCTCAGCTTCACGGCCTTTATATCGCCACAACATGAGCAACAATACCGACCGCGGAGTCACGTCGTAGCTCGAATCTCGCCCGCCATCGAACCCGCCCCAACCGCGCCCTCCTCCATCATGACGGACAACCGCGAGTCGGCCTGCCCGGTCGACCACAAAGCTCGCGATGCGTGGCTCGCCCAGGCACGCGCGGCCGAAGCTTCAAGGGCGCAGGCCCAAGCCTCCAAACCACAAGCCGCCCAGTGTCCCGTCGACCACGCTCCCCGGCCGACATCCTGGACGCAGTCCCTCGCGTCCTACCTCCCCTGGTCCTCTCCCGCGCCGCCTCCCGCGCCCTCGGCCGCGACCCCCAGCCTGGACACGAACCGCGCCATCTCCAGCATCCCGCGCTCCGCCGGCGGCCCGGAGGCCTGCCCCGTCGAGCACGGCGCCTCCGCCAACGCCGAGATCGAGTCCGGCGTCGACGCCTCGGGCAACTGGGTTTACCCCTCGGAGAGGATGTTCTTCGAGGCCATGAAGCGCAAGGGCTACGACGCGCGCGTCGCCGACATGAAGACCGTCGTGCCCATCCACAACGCCGTCAACGAGCGCGCCTGGCAGCAGATCCAGGAGTGGGAGGCGCCGTACCTGCGGGCTTCAAAGTGCGTTTCCCTGCCTCCCGGCCCTTCTCGCGTGTGAAATATTGACGGCCAGACGCAGATGCGGCGGCCCCAAGCTCGAATCCTTCGCAAACAAAATGGACCGCATGACGCCCACCGCGCGCATCAACACCATCCTCGGCTTCACCGCGCCGTTTGACCGCCACGACTGGGTCATCGACCGCTGCGGCACGCGCGTCGACTACGTCATCGACTTTTACGCGGGGCGGCCCGACGGCAAGGGGGGCCCCGGGCCGAGCTTCTACCTCGACGTGCGGCCCAAGCTGAATACCTGGGAGGGCGTCAAGATGCGCGCCTGGCGGTGGACGGGCCTGGCGTGAGTGGGGGCACGTTCCCGTGTTCGAGTGATATCATGATACCATTGCATCGGCGTTTGGGGCAGTGTACGATACAGTATAGACGGATCAGCATGAGCTGTGTTACAGGAAACCGAATCTCCAGTGCAGTTGAAGAATCCACCACACCGCTTCCCTACCACCCCGGCTCCTCGTTGCTCATCCGCTTACGCTTTTTGCCGTGCGACGTCGTCCATCGATACCCCGGCACCCTGCGCCTGAGAGCGTTCAAGCGATCTTCAACAATGTTCCTGCTCTCGGCGATCCTGCGCATGAGGACTTTGTCCGGCAGCCCTCCCCGGCTCCCGACGCAACCGACGATGGCGCAGATGCGGTTGCAGGTCTCCAGCTCCGCGCGCTCGAGCTCCTGGGGGGTGGCCTTGGGCTGCAGCCAGCGCGGGCCGAGAGGGCCTTGTCGACCGCGGTGACGAGCGGCAGCGCGAATGCCTGGTTCGCGGCGAACCAGGACGCGTTCTGCGAGTCGATGGTGCCCACGCCGAAGATGTCACGGAGCGCGCGCGCGTGATGCTAGCAGCGCTCGACGGCGTCCTGACCTACGGCGACGGGCTCCTTCGAGATGGCCCAGCCAATGTCGGGCATGACGACTCCACGCCACGCCTCGAACTGCATCTTCTCCAACTTCGTCATCATCGCGAGCGCACGCCCATCCGCCTCCACGGCAGTAGCCCTCAGGTAGCCCGTGTGGACGGCGAGGCTCTTGCCGCTCAAGACAATCTTGGCCAGGACTTCCATCCTGCTAGCAGTGGCTTCGAGGGGGTCGGTATGTTGCGGCATAGGGAGGAAGTTGGTCGTGTCGGCGGCGCCATCCTCAAAGTCAATATCCAGGGCCAGCGTCGCTCCTCCGATCGGCTCTTCGATTGATCGTGCAGGAAGAGCCGCCATGTCGTTGGTTGCAGGGTCGGTTATATGAAGAATCTTCATTGATGCAAGTTTTCAATGCGAGGTCTTGTGCGTGTTGTGCGTGCAGCGGCAGTGAATGCCTCTCCGGACGCCAATAGGTCCACGGGTATTGGCTCCCCTCTCTGCCCATCACTATACCCAAGCTCTGTAACCCGAGCAGCGCCCCTGCTTGTACTGAACCCTTTCTCGGAGACGAAATAGAAACGGTTCAATAGATGGGTCATCTGCTCTTTTCAATGGCCTCTATCATACATTGCTCCTGGCAGGCTTCATTTGTCTTGAGCCACGTAGAGCATCCAGATCGTCATCGCGTCTACCTACTCGGCTTTCTTTCTCGTCACCCTGACGTTGAGTCGTGCTGCTCCGCCCGTTTCCAGGACTCCCGTCTCCAGATCCCAGCTTTTCACCCCCAACTTGTCCCAAAGCAACTCATCACGCGCCGAGTAATTCACTCCGTCGATGATTCTCCTCTCGCCACCATTGTTCGGGTCAGGTGTACAAGCACTGCCATATGGCACGCCCTTCTCCATGCACCAGGCGTTTTCCATGGCCGTGAACCACGCGAGAATGACATGCTTAGACTCTGCCTCATCCCACATGAGAATCTTGATCTGAGCCAGTCGGCCCGGCGCATAGGGGCGAATGAAGCGGGTGTGCAGGGGTCCGTCCACGACGACAACTTCCTTCCTGCTGCGGGCGGGACCCATGGCATCGCCGTAGCTTTTTGCAAAGTCGATTCGACAGACGGGTTCGTCGTTGCCGTTGCGGATGATCCCATCCCAGAACAGGATACGCTCCTCCTCGGCAACCGTCTTCGGAGTCCATACTTCCAGAGTATTCATGTACCAGTCAAACAGAATCGTCGCACGCTGCTTGTTGAGAGTATTCATCTCGACGCATCGGACGCCCTTGTAGTTCATCCAGAGGTGGGCGAAGACGAGAGCCATCATCAAGTAAACGACAGCCCTGTGGTCCTCGACGACCCTGACGACGATGGTGCCCACGAGCAAGCCAATCAGTCCGACCGCGGTCTCCTGGCTCGCCTCCTTCGCGTTGAGTTCGGAGAGGTTGTCCTGTCTCGCAAAGTGCAAGCTCAGCGCCGCCTTGCTGGCGCCTGCGGCAACGCCGCAAACGGCCCTCAGGGCCTCACCCGTGCACAGGGCGACAACCTTGCCCCAGGAGCCAAAGTACGGGCTGTACAGCTCGAGGAAGAAGGCCGTGTCGTTGAACAGGTCCGCCAGGAAACGGTAGCGCTTGGCTTCGGGCTCGATGCTCAGCCCAAAGCGGTGGGCAAAGACGATGGTCGCCACGCGCGACACGGCGTCCTTGAGGATGGTGAGGAGCATGGCAAACGTGGCTGAGGAATTGGCATCACCGACGCCGAGGCCCTGCAGCAGGGCACGGTTGGCGAGAAGAGACGTGATGGTCGAGAAGAAGGCCTGGAGAGAGTCGTACGTCTGGTAGGCCACGTAGTCGCTCGAGACAGAGGTCGGGTACCCAACCGGGAGGAACGCGTTGAACAGGAACTTGCGCCATCCGCGCAAAGAGCGGTGAAAGATGCTGAAGCCTCCTGTCTCCGTGTACGGGATCTGGTCAGGCGTTAGTCTGCCCGACAACAGCCTCGCGAGCCTCGGGTGACCCACGCGAGTAACGCGGTGGCTTGACGAATGGAGCCAGAGCCTCGACACAATGCCTCCCTTGGTGGTTTCGACCACCTCGACGTCATCCCCAGAATTGACCAAGTCGGCGATTCCATCATTCACGTCGGGGATGTAAGGCCTGTTGAGGGCACCCTCACCCATAGGGTACAGGTTGGTCAGCTCGAAGCGGCTGTGACTCTGCCGGCGCTCCATCCCGCTCGCCTCACAGCTCACTGCCGTGGTGGTGCAAGGTGGAATTCTAGGGTAGGGCCATAGGCAGCGCATCCAACAAAGTATTGGGCGCGGTCAGAAACGACGAGGCTGGGGCGTGGGGTGAAGAATCGCGGTTGATGTGAAGAGTGAAGAAGCTGGCTGGTGGTTGCGAGGGCGATGAAAGTGCAGGTGTGACGGGAGCCAGCTGTGAGCCCGTGAGTGCCTGAGGTACAGAGTACAATAGTACCCGCCTCGCAACATCGTCACTGACAAAAGATCACGGCTGCGGCATGTTTGCAAGGCTGCAGGGCTATTTTCTGGTATATGAAATGCGATGTCTTCGGTTTTAGGTGCCAAAGGTCTAAATGGTCGCATTATTATCCACGCAGGCCGCAGTTACCTCTGCACCGGCTGGCCGTCCTCTCCAATCAGGTACTCCTGCGTCTTGAGAGGACCTTCGCCAACGCTCGTCATGATGACTCTGCTCACGCCGTCCCTCAGGACGCTTGCGATGCCATCATCTAGCTTCACGCTCAACTTGGCAGCGGAGCCCTCCTTCCAGCCCGTCACGCCGCTTCCCAGCACGCCAGAGAAGGCACCCAAAACAGTCGGCGCGTCTTCGTCCAGGTAGTACACGACGCAGTTGGGCCCGGCGTCGAAGGTGTAGGCCGCAATTGTCTTCTCCGCCTTGGCGTTGATGGACTCGACGGCCCGGATGGCGGCCTTGGAGACGTCGTTCATGTAAAAGATGGGCGGGTACGTGTCGGCGCAGCAGGCGTGGAACGAGTTGGACTCGCGCATCGTCACCTCGGCAAACTTGGGAAAGTCCCTCGCCTTGACGGCCTGCTCCATGGCGGCCATGCTGGTGGGCACAATGTTGGATATCCTCTGCTGGAACAGCCCCGAGGTCGCGACGGTCTGCTGCATGCCCGAGGTGGAGGAAACGCCCTTCTTGGCCGCGCTGACGACCAGGATGAGCGCTCGCATCTCGGGCCAGTGGGATGCCGGGGCCACCAGGTCGGCCATGGAATCGCTGCCGTCCTCCTTCTCGCCCATCCTCCACGCGACGTAGCCGCCGAACAGACTCCTACACGCCGACCCCGAGCCCTGCCGCGCGACGAGGGAGAGCTGCGACGGGGAGTCGGGCAGCTCGTACAGGTTCGCGATGGCCTGCACCAGCGCTGCGAAGCCAGCGGCCGATGACGCCAGCCCCGCGGCAGTCGGGAAGTTGTTCTCGGACACGAGCCTCAGCGCCATGGCCGACAGCTTGGGCAGCGACGGATCCGCAGCCTCGAGGGCGGCTCGTCGGGCACGCAGCTCGCGGAAGCAAGCCTGCATCCTCGCACCGGAGATGTCGGACAGCTCGCCGCTGAGCATCAGGCTGTCGCCACCGGCGAAGGAGGCGGCGCACGAGGCCGTCGTCAGGGTGCGGAGGTCGGCTTGGGAGAGGGTGACGGAGAGGGAGCTGTTGGTGGGGAGGTTGAGCTTCGGGTCGCGTTTGCCCCAGTACCTGCGATGCGGCGGTTAGTCCATGGCTGCCTCTGCGCTGGGGAGCAGCGGGCGCGTACTTGACGACGGCAATGTTCACCGGCGCCGTGGTGCTGGCGCGGTAGACGGTGTTGTCCGCCATGGCGAGAATTGGCTCTGGGCGACGGCTGGCAGTTGGGAGGCGGGTGCGTGTTGGGACCCGGCTCGTCTGGCGACAAGTCAGTGCTCCGCTTGGACGGAGGAGAGGAGGATCGAGGGACGCAACGCACCAGGGCGTCGTGATGCTGTACACCGCCTGACGCTGAAAGGAGATGAACTGGAGGGGTGGTGTTGAGATTGGGCTGTCATGCTTTGGTTAGTGCGGGGTCGTGGACTGCGGCGCCATGCATCATCTTGCCTGATCTACCTACCCTACATCACATCATCACTGTTCACGATGGTTGCGAATCGGTCGACCGATCTACAGCAGAGTGTGAGCTGGGTTGAGAGATATTGTGCGACTTCCTGTCTTAAAACGAAAACTCCAAGGCAATCATTCCCTTTCGCTCTTCATCCAAAAACTCCAGTCCAATCTCGAGCCCTCCGAGGCTTCAAGCTGTACGACGAAACCACCAGACATATGATAGGTATCATAAAATTCCTCCCCCCCATCAATGGCGTCGCTCAAAACCCATCAATCATCCCCAAGAATGTTCCCCAGTACACTCTCCACAGTCTGCCGGGCCTCGCTGTCCTCCTCGTCGCTCTCTTCCGGGACGGGGTAGTTCCCCTCGTCCCAACCCTCCCAGGAGCCGTGCTCCTCCCCGGTAGCCGCCGAGTAATCGTGGTTCTCAGGTACCTCATCTCGCCCAGGGCGGTCCTCCTCGACCCAGTAGTCCGGGTAGAAAACGTCGATCCCCCACTGGTCCTGCATCGAGAAGTCGCTCCGGCGGTGCTGTGGCTTGCTGTACCCGACCGGATAGAAGCGGTACTGGGCGTGGCCGATGGCGACAACCTCGATGTTGTCGATGCGCAGTGACTTGAGGGTGCACTGGCACATGTTGGCGAGGATATCCCTGCGCACCACGCTCTCCTCGGCGCTGGCGTCCCGACCCCGGCGGAGCTCCGAGCTCAAGAGCTTTAGCATGCCCTTGAACTTGGTCCGCTGGTAGTTGCTCCAGCGGAGGTAGAAGCCGTTTTCTCCGACCCACTTCCAAACGTTGCTGATGTTTTGGAGGGGGGTCCAGTCGTAGTAACCGGTGACGTGCTCCTCCAGAGAGATACGCTCCTGGCGGACGAGCTCATTCATCATGTCCGCGAATCTGTGGTTGCCCTCCTGGAGGGCGAGGCGCTCGAGGGTGGCGGCGTGGCGGGTCCAGGAGTGCTTCATCTGGTAGATGTAGCTCTGGCTATTGGTGACCTCTGCCAGGACTGGGACATTGTCGCCATAGTACGACCGGTATGGGAGTTCTGCTGGCTGAGTGGCGGGCTCCTCCCAGATGGTAAAGCCCTGAGCGGCTTGAGCTCGCCCGCCAAGGGGCTTCGGGGGAGCTCGAAGCGCGCCCATCTTGGGGACGGTCTTTGATCCCCGGTACTTGTCTGCAAAGGGATCCTCCTCGTCCAGGGGGGACACCACGCGATGGGTTGCCTGCTCTGGGGGAGTGTTCTCATCCTTGTAGTAGGTTGCCGTCCTTTCCATGGTGGGCTGGTTGACCCGGACGCCGAAGGGGGCAAAGCCGTCCATCTCTACAGAGGATGATATTAGGTGATGCACAGTGGCAGAATGGTACAGGTGGAGAAGGAGGATGGAAGGGAGAAGAGAGATTGAAGTGTACCTTGAGTAGTACTAGAGGATGGCTCCAGGTAGATGTAGAAGTAGAAGAAAGGTAGATGTAGAGGTTGGAGAAGGGTAGAGGTGGAGGTAGAGGTAGTGGTAGTGTACGTAATAGTACAGGTTGAGGTTGAAGTAGGGTAGAAGTAGAAGTAAGGTAAAGCAGAAGTGGAGGATGATGGGAAGGAGGAAAGAGAGAGCCTAGAGAACCGGGGAAAGGAGGATACTTATACAGAACGCAGAGGTCCAGATCAGCCAGATCCAGGCTTAATGGGAGACAGCCATAGCCTTACTTGGCCAGGCCCAGATACTTTGCGGAAGAAAAAAGTTAAACAATGCCCATTCATTTGTAAAACGCAGTGTTGAAGCTTGCAGCGCCACGGGACATAAGGTGCAAGCCCCGTCTCCTAAGCGAGCACCTCGCAGCGAAACGTACTGTACTATGGCTGCTGTGATTGGGGAGGAAAATGCATACAGGCTTGGTGCTATCTGGGCCCTGCGTCTGGCGCTCCTCAGGGTCCGACAACTCGAGCTTGCCAGGCCCGACGACTCGAGCCCACCAGATTGGCATCTCTAGATTTTACTTGCTTCATCTCTAATCGTCACGCAGTTTTTCGTCATCTGCAGAAACAACACCCCACTGAACTACCTCCGATAATAGCTGGCACGAGATTCAAGACCCGTTTCTCGCTTGACGAGGCAGTGGCAGGCGGGCTGTGGTTGAAGACACAAGCGCACTGCAAACGGGGCTTGCGTCCAAACGACGACCACGCTATTTACAAAATTTTCGGCACTCAGGCACCCAGAGCGGAGCTTAGAAAGGTCCTAGTATTTAGTATTTGAGAACTTTGAGGTGCCGAATTTGTGATTGGCTGGGTGCTCGATCAGCGAGTCTTTCATCGAAGAGCTCGAGGCCGCCTGGCTGGCTATTGGTGCTGATAGTACACGAAAGAAACTTTGCGTGTCTGAAGCTAGAGACGGCCTCGCCCTGGCTGCATGGGTCATAGAATGGACGAGAATCATTGTAGAAGCTCGAATTGAGTATCCGCCATTCCAACATACATTGTGCATGTGGTGCAGCCAGCGCTGCTCGAGGTCGAGGAGCGGCTCACTTCTGTTGGCTGCACTTACTTACACACGATCTACAAGGATCGTGTTCTTGCATAAAGAATCACAAAAGTCAGCATGGAATATAACTGAGCCTCCATCACTGCATCTTACAAACTCAGAAGAACATCTGTTGCATTATTTGCCGTGCTTAATGTGGCTGAAAGCTAACGCGCTCTGTACGGCGATCAACGCGTGTCCACGAGCCTTACCCGCCTGACGTCATGACCAGCCTTACCACTAGCTACCGATCTACTGCGTAGCTCGTGCAGCCCCAAAGCCTCCAACTCCTTGTATGCACCCGCCAGGAAACTTTACGGCTCGGCGGAAAGGAACAGGAGGGCACACAGGGCACTCTGTGAAAGTTTGGGCTTGCAGTGCACCATGAGCTGCGTCTTCCGGCGAGCGACGCCGCGCCTGGCGAGTCCCCGGCAGCGGTGCCTGGTCGCCAGCTGGACGGCGACGAGCCGCTCTACGAGTGGATTCTTGTCTTTGGCAGCTCTCCGTAGAGATGAATCGAGCGAATCGGCCACGCGATCGTACCAAAAGGCGGAGGCCCGGGAGGAACAGCGGCGGACGTGGTCGACCAAGAGTGCACAGAGAAAGGTAGACGACCGGCCCTGGCAGAGGGAAAGCAGCAACGCGCTGCCCGAGGCGACCTCGCACGATCCGTCAGGGGGCGATGTGACCAAAGGTGCGTGCGTGCTGTTGCGCCGTCTGGAGCTCGGCTGACCTTGGCTAGGGCGTCTCCTGACGACGCCGACGCGGCTCTTGAAGCTTATCCTCCCCATGCCTTTCCACCCCGAGCAGGAGCACATCGACGCGGACGAAGACGACAGGAAGAAATGGGGCCACGAAACCGTCGAGCCGCTGGCTCTGCTCGTGCACCCTCAGCAGCCGCTCTCATACCTGGAGAGGCTCATCCAGGCCGAGATACCGCCCGTGCGGGCCGACGGCCGGGAGAAGCTTCCAGACATCGTCTTCCGCGCAGAGGCAGACCACGAGGAGACCAAGAGCCGATCCGCGGGCGAGAACGGCGCCAACGTGGCGGCATACTCGGGCCTCGGACGCGAAGGGCCCAGCAAGAGCGAGGCGAACTGGGTGCGATGGAGCAGCAGCACCGAGGTGGGCGACTTCATCAGGGACGCGGCGCGCGGGCGGGAGTTTGCCATCGACATCGAGGGCCACCCCCGGGAGCTGCGCGTGGCGGTGCCGAGCTTCAAGGACCGGACGTACTACATGCGCATGCGCCTGCGGAAGATGTCGCGCCAGATCGACGACAAGTCGCACGTCAAGAGGGAGTGCGACGAGCTCGCGCACAAGGGGGCGCACCGGCTGGCTAAGGGCGGCTTCGCGGCGCTGGCGAGCTGGTGGGGGATCGTCTACTACGTGACGTTCCACACGGACATGGGTTGGGACATGGTCGAGCCGGTGACGTACCTCGCCGGGCTGACGACCATCATGGGCGGCTACCTGTGGTTCCTCTTCATCAGCCGCGACCTGAGCTACAAGGCGGCCATGAACGTGACGGTGTCGCGGCGGCAGCACGCGCTGTACCAGGAGCGCGGGTTCGACCCGCAGCGGTGGGAGCAGCTGGTCCACGAGGCCAACGCGCTGCGCCGGGAGATCAGGCTGGTCGCAACCGAGTACGACGTCGAGTGGGACGAGATGAGGGACCTGGGCGGGGAGGAGGTCAAGGAGGTGCTGGAGCAGGAGCGGAACGAGCGGAGGGGGAGGGGGAGGCACGACGAGGACGAGAATGAGGATGATGAAGAGGAGGACGAGAATGAGGATGATGAAGAGGAGGACGAGGAGGGCCGCGGGGGCGAGGAGGCGGCGAAGCGTTCGAAGGACTGAGGTGTCGGTGGCGTGTTCTGTGAGGTAGCATGAGCAAGCAATGTCAATGGGCGTGTACAGATGGCGATGGTGTGAAACTGCATCTCATCCCCGAACCCGATGCGCATTTGCCTCGATCTCACTCTCGGGCTCCGAGGCATCAGCGAGGACCCTTGGTATCACGACTATTCGTGGTAGCCTCGCTCGTAGACTCGGACTTTTCTCCTCTTCCTCGGCCTTGTTTCTCTCTTCGTCCTTTCGTCGCTACTCCCTGCTCCTTCTGCCCCTGTCCTTGCGCATCTGTCGAGGGCTGGGCATGACAAACCCAATGCCGAGTCCCGCGGAGTCGTGTGGATTGCCGTGGCCCTCGAAACCACAGACAACTCGGCCGTCGAAGATCGAAGACTCCGACGTGGCTTCGAACGCCGTGATCGGGCGTGGGGTGTCGGCGATTCCCGTCCCTCTTGAGCAGCTGGAAGTGAGGAGTCGGTCGACGTCGTCCCCGCATCGCGCTTAGCGCCAGTCGCAGCCATTGCGGTTGACGTCCAGCGACTCCAGCGACTTCTCCGGAACCTCACCCCACCAAGCTCCCTTCGCCTCCATCTCACCACTACCCCCCCCTCAGCCAATCGCCAGCGACGCGTTTGTCAGAATCGCCTCATCGAGCATCGGCTGGACAGGCCATCCCGGGAGACTTGGACGCTGACTCGGCGCTGCCCGGGCGCTCCCGCGTCGTCCGACCCTCGCATCTCCACCCGCCTGTGCGCCGAGGGAGCCATTCCGCATCTGTCGAGCTCTGAGCCTCGAGCTGCAGCCGCGGGCCGACAGCTCGACGCCGCGGCGTCGTATATACGCTCCTCACCCCGCGCCGGCTGCCCCGCTTCGCCCTGCTTCACCTCGCTCTGTCCAGCTCGAGCAGTCTTCATCCGCCAGTCCTCTGCTGGCCAGTGGCAGAGCGAAGACCGCCATGCCGCCGCAGATAATCCACCTGCCCGACGGGCAGACGTTCACGGTGACGCCCGTGTTTGCGGGCGTGGGCTTCCGGAGCCACGAGCTCAACACGCACCACCACCCCTATCCCGTCGGGTGGACGACGGTCCTGCACACCGAGGAGGACAGGGCCGTGTTTGACGCCGAGGCCGAGGACGCGGGCTCGGCGCTGGACCTGGCCGCGCTGGACTTGGACGGCGCCGACCGGACCCGGCACAAGAGGCGGACGCGGCCGTTCACGCGGCCGACGCTGCAGGACGACACCCTCTTCATCTCGTCCATCTCCAACCCGTCCAACAGCGAGTTCAAGCCCGCCGCGAGCCCGACCCGCCAGATCGCCATGATGCTCTGGGTCACGCTCTACTGGTACTTCCACCAGCCCGAGCCCAGCCGCGGCCTGCACACCGAGGCCTGCCGCGACACCCCCGACGGCGCGAGGCCCGCCGGCGACTGGAAGATCTACATCAGGCGCGACGGCGTCCTGCGGGGCCGCAACCTGATCCCCAAGCTGGAGCGCATGGGGCTCATCGCCTCCGAGGACTCGGCCGTCGGCACGAGCATCGACGACAGCGGCGACAGCTGGGCGAGCATGTTCGTCTCCAGGCGCATGTTCTGGCAGATCCCCGGCCGCCTGTTCCTCTTCACCCTGCAGCCCATCCGGGGCCTGTCGTCCTACCCCGGCTCTCCGACCAGCAGCCGGCCCGGCTCGCCCATCCGGAGCGGGTCGCCGGGCCCGGGGTGCCGCCAGAGTTCGCCGCTGCCGCACCTGGATCTCCCCGGCGGGCCGACGCCGACCACGCTGGTTGCTGTGCCGGGCTTCCCCATCGGGCCCTTCTTCTCGACGTCGCATCTCCCTACCTACTACCCCCCCGCCGCGCTGCAGTACGTCTTCACCGACGGCGTCCGGCACCCCCTCCGCCCGAAGCCGCCGCGTATGGGCGAGGTCTTCTACACGCGCTTCGTCCCCAGCGTAGGCCAGTACCTGTCTTTCCGCGTGGCGTCGTCGTCGCAGAAGCCCGTGCCGTACCTCGGCCCCGTGGGCCCCCGGCCGCCGGAGCACAGCCACGCGGCCGCCATGAGCGACACGGCCCTGCTGCAGACGTGGCACGCGAACCCGCGCGTCCGCGAGTTCTGGGGCGACTTCCAGGACGGCGGCCTCGAGCGCGCGCTGTGCATGTCGCACTCGTTCCCCGTCATGGGCCTCTGGGACGGCGTGCCGTTTGGCTACTTCGAGATCTACTGGGTCAAGGAGGACGCCTTCGGGCGCCACGTCGGCGCCGAGATCGGCGACTGGGACCGCGGCGTGCACGTCATGATCGGGGAGGAGTGGTCGCGGGGGAGGGTGCCCGTGTGGCTCACGGGGCTGGTGCACTGGTGCCTGACGGCCGACTTTCGCACCATGAACGTGTGTCTGGAGCCGAGGGTCGACAACGACAGGTGCGTGACTGCTCTGTGTCCGAGGCGGAAGCCGCTGCTGACCCGTTGATAGGATTCTGCGCCACCTGGAGGCGCTGGGGTTCGCCAGGGAGCGGCAGGTGTCGTTCCCGCACAAGCAGGCGTGGTACATGAGGCTGAGGCGGGAGTCTTGGGAGGGGCCCGCGCTATGAGGGCGGCGCGTTGACGACTTGACATGATGCTCTGGATGTGCGCGTGGATCTTGGGGGAGTGATGAACGAGGGCTATATAGACGCCCGCTGCGCATCGACGATGCCGTACGCATTCGCCTACGGGGGGCGGGGGGCGTTAATACAACCCGACAGCCAGCACCTGCCTGGTACCCAGATGGTGACGCCGCACCGCTTGGGTCGCCCGGATTCGGGATGCGGCGGCCGGGTCGGGACACGAGGGGCCGAGACCTCACTCGCATCACATCGCATCACATCGCCAGCGGACCCAACGCCGTCGCCCCGGGCCGTCTACTGTACCGGCGCGCCTGGGCACGGCCGAGGTCACGCCGTGGTCACGCCGTGGTGGCCTTCTGCTGAGGCCCGAGGGCACCCTTCAGCAGGCGTGTATGCCGTGACGGGCGTGTCTGAATATTGATTGATGCCAGGCTGCAAGCATCACGACTCCACGGCGAGTCGAGCATGGCCTGAGAAACCAAAGTCCCATTTCAACTACCCCCCGACCCATCATGTAAGTCATTGCTACTCGACTCCGCAGTAAACTCGCAAATACATCCCATGCCCATCTATTTTTCATGACCCCGATAGTTGTGCCAAACGACCTTTCCTCAAACCCCCATCTATCCCACCCATCTGCGGGCGCTCCTGAAAATGCGCACCCAGGGGCCGAACTCGCCCCATTCCTCCACAGCCTCGCGGGGAACGTAGCTGGCCACGTCGGCCAGGATCGTCCGCTCGGGGTGCGGCATCATGGCCACGAAGCGGCCGTCCTTGCTAGACACGCCGGCAACACCCCCTGGGCTGCCGTTGGGGTTGTACGGATACTGCTCCGTGACGTTGAGGCGGTTGTCCACGTAGCGCAGGGGGATCATGCCAGAGCTGGAGAGCTCCTGCAGCGAGTTGGGCGAGGGGAACTGAGCCTTGCCCTCTCCGTGAGAGACCACCACCGGCAGAGCCGAGCCGTTCATGCCGTGGAAGAATACCGACGGCTTGCTCTCGTCCTCCTCAATCTTGACCATGCTGAAGCGGCCCTCGAACTGCTGGCTCGTGTTGTGAACGAACGCCGGCCAGTGCTCTGCGCCGGGGATCAGCTCCTTGATCCTCGTGAGCAGCTGGCAGCCGTTGCAGACGCCCAAAGCAAACGTGTCAGGTCGCTTGAAGAACTCGCCAAACTCTCGTCGGGTGTTTTCGTGCATCAGGATGGACTTGGCCCAGCCCTGACCGGCGCCGAGAACATCGCCGTAGGAGAAGCCACCCGGGGCGGCCAGACCGGTAAAGTCGGCCAGAGAGCGGCCGTCGAGGACGTCGGTCATGTGGATGTCAACCGGCTCGAAGCCGGCAGCCTTGAAGGCAAAGGCCAGCTCGGCGTAGCCGTTGACGCCCTGCTCTCTGAGGACCGCCACACGGGGGGCTTTGCCAAAGAACCCGGTAATGGACGACGTCAGAGGCAGAATGTTCTCTGCTGGGGCGTAACTGAGCTTGTAGGACATGCCCGGGTCCTCCGAGTCCGCAATGATAGAGTGCTCAGAGTCTGCGCACGCGGGGTTATCTCGCAGCCGCTGCATCTCGTGTGAGGTCTTCGACCACCACTGCTGCATCTCGGTGCGGTCAAGAGTCGCAAACGTCGTGCCGCCATGGCGGATCGTCAGCGTCTGCTTCGTCCTCGACTTGACAACACCAAACTTGCGTATCAACCCAGGCGGCGGTCCGCAGGTGGCGAAGCACCTCTTGAAGTTGATCTCGTCTGAAGCCCTCACCTGGAAGACGGCTCCAAGCTCTTCGTTGAAGAGCGCCTCAGTCATATCAGCGGCGCCGCCAGTCTTGGAGATGCCGTCCATCATCATGTCAACGCCGCATCGACCGGCAAACATCATCTCGGCGATGGTTGTGATAAAGCCGCCGTCGGATCGATCGTGATAAGCCAGCACAACACCGCTCTTGTGCAGCTGCGACAGCGCATCAAAGTAGTCGGTGATGAGGCCAAAGTTTTTCATGTCGGGGACCTCGTTGCCGACGGCGCCGAGAGACTGGGCGAGGGCCGAGCCTCCCAGGGCCTTTCGTCCCTCTGCAAGGTCGACGAACAGGAGAATCGTCTCTCCAACGTCTTCCACCCGTTGAAGCTGTGGCGTCCACGTGTTTCTCACGTCATCAACGACGGCAAAGGCGGAGATGGCGACGGAAACGGGTGCCGTAACGCTCTTTAGGTCGTCCTTCTCTTTCCAAACCGCCTTCATGGACGTAGAGTCCTTGCCGACGGGGATGCTGATATTCAGCTCAGGGCACATTTCCATGCCAATGGCCCGAACAGCCTCATACAGGGCCGCGCCCTCGCCCGGGTGGCTGACGGCGGCCATCCAATTGGCAGAGAGCTTGACGCGTCGCAGGTCGCCCATGATGTCGGCAGCGCCAATGTTCATGAGACTCTCTGCGACGGCCATTCTCGCCGACGCCGCGGGATCGACAAGGGCCAGAGTTGGCTTCTCGCCCATCGCCATGGCCTCGCCGGTCCTCTGCTTCCCGCCCAGACTGAAGGACGTCGCGGTTACGGCGACATCCGCAACGGGAGTCTGCCACGGCCCAACCAGCTGATCACGAGTGGTGAGACCACCGACAGTTCGGTCGCCGATGGTGATCAGAAACGACTTGGACCCAACAGCGGGCATCAGGAACACGCGCTCAACAGTCTTTTTGAAAAGGTCTGAGTTGTCGAGCTTGTCACCGAAAGCTTGTTGAAGGTATGGTAGCGCGTCAAAGACTGGGAAGTTTGGCTTCGTCGAGGCCACCGTACGGTCTTGCTGGCGCTTCGGGGGGAACAGGGCGTCCATTGGCAGGTCGATCGGCCGGGGGTACTCCTTTGACTCTCGGTCGGTGAGAACCAGCTTCGACTCTCCGCTGGCATCTCTCGCGGCAACAGAGCCGACGTCGGAGTACCCGCAACGTTCGCGGCGGCAGATGCTGGTGAAGCGGTTCATGTTCTCCGGGTTGATCAAAAGAACATATCGCTCCTGTGACTCGTTGCACCAGATCTGCAGTGGGCTCATACTCCTGTCTGCACTCTCGACTTGGCGAAGCTCAAAGTTGCCGCCGTAGCCAGCGTCCTTGACAACTGCAGGGGCATGTTAACTCTCGGGCCAGCTCGAGGGTTCGGTCGAGCACTCACGTTCAGGAAGAGCATTCGAGAGACCGCCTGCTCCCACATCGTGGATCATGGCAATGGGGCTCTGTTCACCCAAAGCGGTACACGTGTTGATGACCATCTGCGCTCGTCGTTCCATCTGCAGCAACGAGTTAGGCAAAAAAATGTTGACGTGACAAGTCGGACCACTCACCTCGGGGTTGCCACGTTGGACGCTGTCGAAGTCCAGGTCCGCGTTTCCTTCGCCCGAGGCATTGCTCGACGCGGCACCACCACCAAGGCCGATCAACATGGCTGGGCCACCGAGGACAATGACATGCGCACCATCGTGGACAAACCTCTCCTCCTTCAGCGCGTTTTGAGGGCGGACGGTACCGACTCCGCCGGCCAGCATGATGGGCTTGTGGTACCCGCGCCACTCCTTGGCCTCAGTGAGGGAGCCTTCGGCCGGGGTGGCCGGGGTAAGAAGCGTGCGGAAGCAGCCAGTGAGACAGGGCCGGCCGAATTCGTTGTTGAAGCGCGCGCTGCCGATGGGGGCCTCCAGCATGATATCCAGGCTGCTTGCGTAGTGAGCTGGGCGGCCGATGTCGACCTCCCAAGGGGCACGGTTGTCGGGGATGAGGAGATCAGAGACCCAGAATCCACACAGCCCGCCCTTTGTCACAGAACCCCTGCCAACCGCCGCTTCGTCTCGAATCTCTCCGCCAGAGCCGGTGGCAGCGCCGGGGAACGGCCTACATTACCATGTCAGCCACGTTTGCTGTCGCCGGCAAACATGCAACGCGACAGACTAATGGGCACTTACGATATGGCAGTCGGGTGATTGTGCGTCTATCCCGAGCAACAGTCAATAATTGTCACATAGACAGAGCCGGGCTACGATTCCGAGACGATTCCGACATTACTCACCTCGACCTTGGCTAGGATATGCGAAACCTCAGGGGTAAGCTTCCATGAGCCTGTGGAGTAGTCGGGAGACCAAAAGTTGGCCGCCTCTCCTTGAAGAACAGCAGCGTTGTCGCTGTAGGCGGAGACGGTGAAGTCGGGCGTCTTCTTGTGCGTGTTCCGGATCATCTCAAAGAGACTCTTGTCCTGGCGTACGCCGTCAATGGTCCAGCTGGCATTGAAGACCTTGTGGCGGCAGTGCCTGGTGAACGTTGTCAGCGGCTGCTGGGAGTCAATGGCTTGGGTTAAACGGAAACCCACTCAGAGTTGACCTGAGCAAACATGAAGAGCTCGACATCGTGAGGAGGCCGGCCGAGCTTCTGGAAGACGTCGACGAGATACTCCATCTCGGATTCGTCTAGGCTGAGGCCCTTTTCCTGGTTGTAGGCTTTCAGGACGGTAAGGGGATCCTTTCCGTTGGCAAAAATGTCGACGACCGCAAGAGGGGACGGAGCACTGTCCTGGAACATGACGTCCAATGACGGCTTCTCATAGGTGAAGATCTCGGTCATGCGGTCGTGAAGGACCTCGCGGAGGGGCGCGTCCTGGCCCGCCTCGAAGGGCTCCTCAAAGTCGACGACAATGAGGCGTCCCTTTTCGATGCGCCTGACATGGTCCTTCAATCCGCAGACGTGAGCGATGCTCGTGGCCTGAGAACTCCAGGGCGAGAGGTAGCGCGGCGTAACGTAGACGCTGGTGGAATTGCCGCCGCTCTCGGACGCAAGAAGGGGCTCCGAGTCGACGTCCTGAAGGAGCTGCTTGACCTGGTCTAGGGCCGCCCTGTTCGGGTCCTTGAAGTCGACATAGTACACCCACTGGCCGCGAATCCGCTTGATCCGGGGCTGGCTGGTCTTGTTGGCGCGGGCCCGCAGCTCCTGCGCCGTGGACGCCGTGTAGCACGAGCTACCGACCAGAATCTCGTGCGGCATCGTCGGTGAGTGCGCAGATCGAGGGGATGGACCACAACCTTTGTGAAAAGGCTTGCCGTGAGGGGCGTGACTCGTGACTCGCAACAAAGCGAGTTGAGGCATTCACGAGCATCAGAATTGGCTGCTGCCCCTCCTCGCCTTATCGATAGAGGGGTGAAAATTTTCGGTCCGGCATTTTGCCCGGGGCTCCCAGGCCTAAGCCGCCAACTGCCAGACGCGGAGTCGCTCTGTTCATGCACGACGCCGGAGATGCATCTCACTGACAATTGGTACTTTGCCTGGCGGGCCGCGATGCTTGACGAGCATTTCTGTTTGACCAAATCTGTTCCCCCGGCAAATGTCGAGGACACCTGTGCAGCAAGACTGGGCTGAGGTGGGGCCGTAGCGTGGAGTTGCCACTGCAGTAGCTACGAAGTACAACGCTCGCGAAACCCAAACAACCAAAGTACGTCAAAGTAGCTATGAGTACTCCATGGGCACTGGCAACGCACTGGTGCTGATGCCAGCCTGCCATCTGGATGTTGGCTCTGGGGAACGGAGAATGTTGTACGTCTCAATTGGTTGTTCACTGCCCCGCTTTTCCTTGTCCTGGGGAATTCCGCCTCCCATGATGTCATTGGAAAATGATGTCATTATGCATGTCCCTTCCAGGGTCCTTTCACCTTTGTTTCTTAAACTTTTGCTAGTACTGATCCTAGGGAACGGAAACGCAATTCTTCAGACAATGGCCAACCCTTCGAGCAAGCGCGGTGTGGGACAATTGACGCGAAATGCGTGCGATACCTGTAGGAAGAAGAGAGCCAAGGTGAGTCGGCATCTCCTCGAGCCCTTTCAGATAACTAATCGTTCTGGATCCAGTGCGACGGCAAGCGACCATGTGGCCGGTGTGATCGTCGAGGCGCCGACTGCCGCTTCGTCGAGAAGCCATGGGAGTCAAAGGGGAGCCTCCGGCGGGAAGTCGAGCGATTACGAGAACAACGACGGCGGACAGAGCGCGTCCTCTTGGCGCTTGCCGATGCGTCGGACGCTCAACGGTTGCTTCAATGGGTTCGAAACGGGAACTCGGTCGATGATTTCCACAAATGCCTCGAGGTCCGTGTGGATAATTCAAAAGGGGGACATGAGTCCCACGAAAGCTGCCAACCGCGTACACCTGGCGAGAACGGCGGGGGACGACGGAACTCGAGTACAATGACAAAGGGACGAGACTCTGCGGCGGCTTTTGTTGGACTAGACAAGCATAAGGCTGAAGCAGGTTCGCCGCCATCGGACGATTCGAATGGGACGTGGGCTTTTCAATCTCGCTCTTCACCGAGCATAGGGTCTTCCGTCTGCACGCCCACAGCAGATGAACGAATCGGACTCGTACCCAACGAAGAGATTGGCGGATTCGATGCGACGGCGGCCCTACATGCAGTCCAGCAGCAACCAGCCATGCACTCAGTACCGCGATCCGTGGAACCAGGCCTCTGCAGAATCGATGATGCAGCCACCTGCTGGCAGCCATGCTCGTCGTACGGTGCATCCAGCCTGTTCTGGAACCCCAGCTCATCATACCCAGAAGATATAGATTGTGCGCAACAGCCATGGTTAGATCCGTGGCATGTGGCGTCAAATACTCTTCTCGATGCAACTGGGGGAGTTCCTGGATTCATGGCGAGCATTTAGCAGCCGAATGAAGTTGCGGGCGCGTCTCGTTCTCAAAATGGAATTCCCTTGCGGTTCTTGACGCTGCCATGGCGAGTTCTCAAAAGTTGATGCTGCCCTTCCATGGTTTTGATTGCCTTGATGTCTCGGCTCTGGAAACGTTGCGTGTTTGGGTGCCAATTCAGCTGGATGGATATGGTAACTCTCGCTAGGCATCTTCGGTATTCCTCAGGCGTATTTGTCAACATAGAAATGATCAACTTCCGGCGACATCATTGTGTGCCCGGGCCATCAGTGATTGGCGGCTTTGATAGTTTGTACTGCGTGCGTGGTTCGGGGCACAGGTTCACAGCACCTTTGTGATGTGATCAAAGTGCGAATCAAGTGCGAACAATGCACGGCCAGAAGTCAAACTTCTTCCGTGATGCGCGAGCCCCCCAGGACAGTACCTACATAAAAAGCCCGCGCCCCTCGGGCTTCACTCTCACTCTTTCTCCCCAAACTTGACCAAAATCCTTAGACCCGCTCATCGAAAGCCTTCGCCGCCCCGCCGCCGACGTTATACTCGACTCAACCACCACAAAGCAACTCCCCGCCGCAGAGCAACTCCCCACCACAAACGCCGCCATGGATCCATACATTGTCTGCAACATAGACCATGAGGACGCCGCCAAGAAGCAATGGTCCGTCTTCGAAGTAAACTATGCAGGCTACCATGGCAGAGAGTGGGTCTGTTGGTTTCAGCCGGTCCTTGTGTGCGTCGAGGACGGGAAACCGATCGTGTACATGCTCTTAAATGCCAATTTCCCCGGCAGCCAATATGCAGAGGCTGTCACTGTCACGACAGCCAGCAGTTTTGAGTCTCTCCCGGACTTCGAGAGCCAGCGCAGAGTGGGGTACTTGGATGGGAAAGATGTATTTCGCTTTACAGCCCTTTGCCATCAAGTCAACAAGGAAGGTAGAGTCAATGGTGGTGCTTGGAGATTTAAGAAGAAGTTCTGGGACATGGTCAAGAAGAAGGAGATCATCCTTAACCAACGGGAGTTTCTTCAACATTTCAAGCGCGTCAAGGAAGAGCGTAAGTAGTCAAGCAGTGACCAAGCTCCGCCAGACATTCGATTTTGAATAGAGTTGCGTCAGCATCTGTTTTGAAACGAATGACCTTCGGATCCTGCCCATGTCTCCAGTGTATCTAATCCCCGACGACAAGCATCAGCGGGTCTACGAATGAGGACATGTGGAACAATTGCTTTGTCGGAAAGACGGTCAATGTTATTCAGAGATGGGGCCTGGTGATGAAGATGCTGCCCCCGAGCAGGCCGCTCCCGCAGCCGACCTATGGACGCCAGCACTTTTTAGCCAGAGCAGAGCCCCCTATTCCAGCGTTCAGTGTATGGTCCATATCTTGGCTCATTGTAATGACGGTCGCTTCTCTTCGAGGCACCCAGCCCCTTTCCGCTGGGTTCCAGCTTCCAATTACGAATACACCCGCCCCAAGCCATCACCCTCACCGCGGTATCCGAAAGGGATGCGCCTCCGTGTTCAGCACAAAGTCATCCAGGCTCACCACGTCCGGCGCCGAGAACACGAGGTAGAAGTACTTGAGCGTCTCCGCCAGCCAGAAGCTCTATCCCCAGTTAGCATCCACACGCCCCTCCTCTGCCTCGTGTATCAGCGAGGTAGACACTCACCTCCATGTAGTCCTCCTTGGGCAGCGTATCTGCCGCCCGCGTCACGTCCAGCACCGCGGCGTTGGCGTACGCCGTGCGCGTGCCGTTGCCCACCGCCGCGAACATGTCCCACGCCGCCTCCTGGTACTCGGCCGCCCCCGTGAGGCGGTACATGTAGAAGACGCTCTCGATGGCCTCCGGGCGTAGGATGTACCGCGGGTCCTTGGCCGTGGTGAAGCCCAGTGGGAGGTGCGGCTTCCACTCGGGCCGCGCGTCGCGCTCGCGCACCCAGAGAGCCTCGTCCCAGGGGCACGGCGACGCGCGGGACGGGCAGGGCGCCATGTCGATGCGCTCGGGCATCATGCCCGTCGGGAACGAGCGGTAGGCGAA
Source organism: Tolypocladium nubicola (assembly GCA_024340505.1). Classification (NCBI taxonomy): domain Eukaryota; kingdom Fungi; phylum Ascomycota; class Sordariomycetes; order Hypocreales; family Ophiocordycipitaceae; genus Tolypocladium; species Tolypocladium nubicola. The sequence goes on from JALHCA010000261.1 coordinate 86,230, forward strand.
GACGCAGCCGCGCGTCAGCTTGGCCCCCGTCTCGACGTCCCCTGGCCGGCCCAGCAGCCGGCCCGCCAGGCCGAAGGTGCCGCCGACGAAGCAGGCGAGGTGCTCCGTCTCTGGGTCCAGCACGGGCTCGCCATCATGCATGTTAACGTTGCCCGGCATGAGAATGTCCTCTCCGCGCGGCAGCATCGGCCGGAAGAGAAAGTGCCGGTTGGCCGTGTCTAGGAAGGTCCTGGTCATGACGGCGTACTTGTTGTCGTCGTCATCGCCGTCGCCGCCGCCGGCCCCCAGGAGCTGGTGCATCTTGGGGAGGTACTCGTACAGCGAGTCCTGCGAGCCGCCGAGGGTGAAGGTGCTGCCGCTGACGACATCCTCGCGCCGCATCGACACCCACATGGGCCACACGCCGGGCAGCTCCGTCTTGTTCTGGCCGCGGTAGAAGAGGTCCATGACCCTCGACACGGCGCTGTAGTACTTGGGGTCGCCCGTGACCTGCGAGAGGTGCGCCATCTCGAGGGACAGCGTGCCCGGCGAGGCGGACACGACGATGTCTTCGACGGCCAGGCCGTCGCCCGTCTTCGCGGCGGCAAAGTCGATGAAGTCGACGGGCATGCCGTTCTCCGTGTTGAAGCCGGCGTAGAGCAGGCCGCCGAGCTCGACGGCCTTGTCGAGGAGCGCACGCCGCCCGCTCAGGTCGTAGGCGGCCAGCAGCCCGCCGAGGTACCGGATGTTGGTCTCGAACATGTTGACTCTCGGCGACGCCGAGCTGCCAAAGTCAATCTCCGCGACCGCGGCCATGGCCTCATCGAACTCGTCCCGCAAGCCCATGATCCACAGCGTGTCCAGGGAGTCGACCAGCGTCGCCGCCCAGCCCGAGAACTGGTCCCGCGCGCCGCCCGAGACGGGCAGCAGGGCGTCTTTTTTCCACGCAAACCGCCTGTAGCTCGCCCAGTTCTCCAGGAATAGCCGCCTGACCTCGGTGAGCCTCGCCACGCGCAGCCTCGCCGCCTCCGGCGACTCGGGGGCGAAGCGGTGCTGCACGGCCGGGGCCCGCGCCCGCCGACGATCTGGCAGCGGCGTCTGTGAGTCCGGCGCGAAGCGCAACGGGACGCTGCTCCAGTCGAAGCTGCTCTTGACGAACGAGTTCGGGGGATGGCGCCCCGACGGCGGTGCGTGGTTCATCCAGCGTTCAAGGCGGTCCCATTCCGAGGGCGGCGCCGGCCAGAACGCGTAGCGCCAGTGCCACAGCGCGAAGACGACGAGCAGCGCGATGATGCCGCCGCGCCTCATGCGGCCGCGGCCGCTGCTGATGTACATGGCGGCGACGGCGCAGTCGAGGGCCAAATTAAGGAGCGACGAGCGGTGGGGACATCCGAGTCTTGGACCACGAGGCGTATTGCAAAGGCTCCTTTACATGCTGAACGGGAGAGCGGTTGAAGACGATGCACGTCAGCTTTGTCGCGTCGATGGCTCCCCCCTCGAGGCTGAGACAGTACGAAGTAGACCCGAGACAGGCGCCAATGCTCAAAACGGAAGTTGAGACTCATCTCGTTGCCGCCGATCGTGGAGATATGCTAACCCCTGTCCCACGGCACGCGACACAGCGCCCCCCTGGGGCCTCGAGTATCCGCAGTCTGACGTCCGGGTACGGACTTTCATACGTTGTATGAAGTACTTGCACTTGATAGCAGCCTGCAGACAGGTTGAAGCAGAGCATGCATGAAATGAATGCACATATCAATTGCGCCGAATCACACACTCTCTAGCATAAGACACTTTTATATGCTTTTGTCTCATCATCGTCCACATCATCCCGCACCCGACTTCCAAGCCTACGCCGTCACCGCATCCACGGCGGCGCCGTTTTGGCCGTCAGTTCCATTGTGCCCATCCTGGAGCGTGAGGTGGAAACTCCGGATAATAGAGTCGGCGTCGTCGATGGCAATCGGTCGGACATCCGCCATGGCCTTGATCTTGGCCGTGCTGCGTCGTTGTTAGCATCATCTTCAATCGCTGTAGTATTCCGTATTTCGTGTGTACTGACCATTCCTTGACCTGGTCGTCCGTCATGGTCAGGCCCAGCTGGCCCACACGGGTCTTGACGGCGTTCCAGCCAGTCAGGCGAGACGCAAAGTGCACGTAGCGCGTCAGGCCAAAGTCCGCGGGGTTGAGAATCTCGTACGTCGAGGGGTTATTCAGGATGGCCTTGGCGTGGATGCCGGCCTTGTGAGTGAAGGCGCAGAAGCCGGTGATGGGGTTGTTGAAGGGCGTGTTGACCTGGACGGCCTCGGCGACCAGATCCTCAATCTAAGAGAACCATGTTAGTGATTGTCGCAGCTAGACTTGGCCGTGCTGGCTGATTCTTACCTCCTTGATCATGTGGAGCTTATACTTGTTCTTGACGTAGTCGGGGCTCGTGACCACCATGCGCGCCATGAGGCCGCCGAGAGGCGTGATGCCGTTTCGCTCACCAACTGCAATGGCCGTGGTTAGTGCATGGCCTTTAGGATTCTATGATCGGGCTACTCACTTCCGAGCACACTGGTATCGACGTGCGTGGCACCGGCTTCCAGAGCACAGTAGCTGAAGCGGGTTAATCATCTGCATAAGCTGAGCGCATCAGGATACTCACGCATTGGCGATAGCACATCCCGTATCGTCGTGGAAATGGGTTTCGATATCGCAAGCTGGGCACGTCGGGTTAGCAGGCGTCTGCTAGGGAGAGCAAGGCAGGAGCCGTACAAACAACGCCTCTCAGCGTCCGGACCAGCTATCGGAGCAGTTAGCATCTTGAGACGGGGTATACAGAATGCATGGGCACGTACGTCGTACACCTGGCGGGGAGAAGCGCAGCCGACGGTGTCGGCAATACCGACGCGGTTGACGCCAGCCTTATCCACGGCGCTGTACAGAGACAGCAGGTCGACCAGGTCTGATCGGAAAGAGTCTTCGCTGGAAACTGCGAGCTGGTCAGTGCTGATGCCGGCCCGTGACTCATGTCGGGGTCACCCACATCGAACCTCGAGCCCCTTGGACTTGACAAACTCAATGACCTCGAGCGCGGTCTTGGTGATGTAAACCATGTCCTTGCCGTGGCTGTGCTCGCGGAGGAAGCTGGAGGTGCCAATGACAATGTCCAAGCCGTCAACACCAGTGTCGACGGCTAATTGAGCATCGCGCATGTCGCATCGGACGTCTAGGAGGGGTGGTTAGGTGTCGAGTTCGGAAGCGGTCGATCGAGCGATGACTCACGAGTCAAGATCTTGGCCTGGAATTGGTTAGTCGGGGCAGTAAATGGCAATGGATGTAGTTGGAAATCGCACCTTGAGGCCGAGCTTGCAGATTTCGATGCAGTCCAGGCGGGATTGCTCAGAGGCGGCGGGCGAAGTCAACTCGATATAGTCGACGCCAAACTCATCAAGGGCTGGCACGCGCTGGGTTAGCGGAGGGGTAGACGAGGGCGTCGGACAGGTTCGGCTGCGTACCCTTGGCGCTAAAGACGGTGTCAGCGTTGGCTAGACGCACAGGAGGAGCAGGGCAACATACATCTTGATCTTGATCTCGGTGTCAAAGTAGGCATTGGCAAACTGCTCTCCCTCTGCTCAGTGAGTCAGCGACGGCGGCCGGGGCGGTGCAATGGCAAGCGGCAGAGGCTGACCTCGGAGCGTCGACTCGATGATCTGGAACTTGTCGACATTGGAGAGGTAGTCGCCCACGGGCTGGTAGGGGTTCGACCGGCGAGTCGGGCGAGAGGCCGCGCCCTGGAGAGGGGAGTCAGCAGACGATCACGAACATGGAGCCCGAGGTTGAGATCGGGCAATGAGCCGCAGCGGACGCACATTGGCGGCGGGCAGCGCAGGGCCGTCTGTTCCGCACATGATGCTGGTGTTATTGGGGCTGTCGGCGGGAGGTGTCGGTATCGGCGTCGGAATCGGGGGAGATGAGAGGTTGCAATGGATGATGGACGTCTCGTGAAGCTGGGCAGAAGGCGAGAAATTTATCAAACTCCGGACGGATCGCTTCACGCCTCCGTGACTTTGGGCCCGTTTTGACTTTTCCGCCGCAATCGGGGTGGGCTGGGGAATCTGGCCAGCGTGGGGCAGGGGCGTCGATGCGTCACTGCCATTTGCCATTTGCACTTCCCAGCGCTTAGCTAAGCCGGGGACCGAGGTACGTACCCTGCCTTGTGCAAACCGCCGCCTGCTGATTGGAGGCTGGAGCGCTGCCTGGCGAGAACAGTGGGGCATCCTGCGGTGTGGCCCTCTGCCGCGGAAGGAGCAGGATTCCTCACATAATACGGATACGACCGATGCAGATGCAGATGCAGACGCATCGCCATCACCAGCATCATTCTCATCCTCCCATCTGCCATCCGGTTCTTGGACGTGGCGCGCTGTGGACACAGGCATGAGGCAAAGCCACATGCGCAACGCCGGCCTCAGCGACCCGTCGCCGACCACAGCAGCGTGCAGCGGCGACGAGCGGATGCACGCTCACGCCGGGCTCAGCGCAGACAGAGGCAGCCCCAACGCATCGCTCTGCATGTTTACGTTCGGAACGGGAGTCTTGCAGAGCTGATCGTCTATCCCAGCCAGTCGCCGGATCAGCCGGGCGTCGTCGCTCACCGTCGTCGCATTGCGTGTGCTGCAACTCTGGCCGCGGATGCACCATGATTTGAAGCCGGCGAGTATGCACGCAAGCACGCTCTCGAACATTTCTTGTTGATTTGTTGTTTTGCAATTGACGAACAAGGGTCCCTGTCAGTGTCTGGACAGCACGTGGCATTGGACTGGTCCCTCCACTGCGCGTCGAGTGAGTCATCAAGACGTCCGATCCGCATTGTCGGTGACGCATCGCAGACCCGTTTCGTCTTGCGTACCCCAGACGCTTACAGGAGTCCGGGGCACACAAAAAGAGAAAGGAAAGTCTGCCACACATGCATTCGTTGTTCTGCTGCCAGGCAATTCATGGCACGTATGCCGACGGCACTGGGCTTCGATGTGACTGCAATTGAAATGTCTAGCCTACGGAATCTCACCGATTGATGACGGCCGCCAGTCTCACCCCCATTCATCAAAGATCACGTAAATCTCTCGCCAGGACGCGGCAGACACAGAGATCTACCTTGGGAGCGACATCGACGTCGCTGGGGTGAGCCCTCTGTGGAGTGTAAAGGGGCGCCGTGACGGACGGCGTACCCGTGATGGTGGAGTGGGTGAGTTGGCTTGCGAGGACGTGGTGATTGGAATCGGCGATGGACTGGTATGGACTGGTGGTAACAGAGCAGGCTAGAGACTTCAGCTGATGAGACACCCCAGGTACGTTGATTGCTGTCGCTCGACATATCTGATTGGGACCTAATAGTCATGTAATAAGATATCGAGTGCAGCAGTTACCCCAAGTTCTCGGTGCCGGCAGTTGTCAATCGCCGGTTAATAATCACAGGGCGCATGGCGCCATCGGCCAGCTCAGTTCCGGGCTCGTTTCCGCTTAAATAGAGAGACTCGGTAAGCAAGATATAAATAAGCAGGTCCAGCGTGGTTCGGGCAGTGGAATCTCGGATTTCGGACGGCAGCCGAAGCTCGAGAACCAGCGCCGCTCAACCAAACCGTGATGACCAGCAAGACGGTGCCGCGCGCCGCACCCGAACCAACAGTGTGCGTCTGTGCACATGCATGGGATGCCAGCAGCTCGAAGTCCCTCGTGTCCCTCGATGCTTACGACTCCCGTCTAACAGGGAACGACCAACCGCCCCCAATGAGGCGCCCGCGACAGCGCCACCGTCCTGTAAACCGGGGCCCGCGTACGAAGTAGCCGCGCTGGCTCATGCCGAGCTTGAGTCACACGTCAACCGTGGCTCGTACCCGAAACGGCGAGCACGACTAATAAACGCCGCAGGAGGATGCGGTTGGTAGGGCTGCGCTGCGACCGAGCCCGGCAGACCCAGAACGCAACGCGGCTCTGGCGCATCGCGGGTTGTAGCCTGCGGGAGGTGTGCGCGGCGGTGACGCTGCCCCCGACGGGGCTGGCGTATAAGTAATTCGGCGATGCCGCGCACGCTCGTGATCCGGGGTAGACAAACTACGTGCTGCTTGCTTGTCGCCTTTCTTCGTTGCCTTGATCCCACTCCGTCAGCTCGGCGGGAAGTGTGCACGCACCGGTGCCATTGCACGCACGTTGGATCGTGGCCGGGTACTGCAGCCATCCAGCACGCAGCCACCTGACCGGCACCACCACACCTGCATCCGACATTCTCGGTGCTCGAACCCTGCCCAGGCAGCTGCATTGGCAGCCATGCGGGGCTTTCGCAGGAAGCCGGCCGGCATCCCGTCGCGCAGCCCGCCGTGCGCACCGCACTCACCTCCACCTTACACCTCCCTCGCCGGGGTGCCGCTCGGGTGCAAGAAGAGCACCGCCGCGCCCCGCCACCACAACATGCACATCGGCCGCGGGCCAGACGCCGGTGATTCCCACGGCGCGGCGGCCGGCAGCGCTGCTGCTGCTGCGGCGCCGGCGGCAGACGCCGACGCCGCCGCCGCCGGGTCCCGG